>JBBPJW010000964.1:0-17660 GCA_038088935.1 Pulveroboletus aff. viridisquamosus
GAACCAATGGCAAATAGGGAGTAATTAGTAAAAGAAAGCAAGGCAAAGGTAAGGTATGACATCAAAGGGCTAGGCCATGACATCAGAGAAAGTCTAGGCTACAATGAGGTAAAAGACTATGCTACATGAGATACAAAGGCTAGATCAGGCTAGACCCAATCTTATGGCATAATAAGATATAAGATGAGATAAGATAAGATCAAAGAAAGCAGTCAAAGATAGTAAATAGTAAAGAGAACTTAGCTTAGGGTAAGAATAAAAAATAGCCCCTAGCTAAGTAGTGCCAGTATATAACATTTAGCTTTATACAAGTTCTTGACTTTTCTATTCTCTTTGCCTAGTTCTCAGTGGCTCTAAGTTCAAAGCCATTGCTAGTTGTTTGCATTCACCAGTTCATATCCAAGACTTGAGGTTAGGACAGTAAGATGCTGTTTCACTTGCACAAGACTATTTTACTGGTTAATGTAGTTATAGAACAAACAGTCATGAGGCTATTCCTGTTTTATGGTTGCTAGGAAAACTTATCTTTGGGGGCATGAGAAATAGCTGCTCAAGTTTGTCAATGAGACCATATTAGGATTTGAGAACAATTTTCTAGGAGCAGAATCTTTTACCAGGCATTTTATGCAGTTTGAATATCAAGTATCAAAAGACTTTGAGGTCAAGAAGGCTAGGAACTGGCAGGTAACATTATCAGACAGACTTAGATCTTTTTATCCATCAGCAGCTCTTAGGACACCATCTAGGCAACTTAGAAAGATTTGCAGTAAATCCATTCTGTATTATCTAAAAAAGCAAGATATTCATACTGTTATAATGTACATTTTTCCTTTTATTTCATTTTTCACCCTGTTGCATTTTTCTTTAACTTTTCACATGCTCACATCATGTGACCATGTCACCCTTTCACTATGTCACCATGTAACATCTTCACTATTTCACATTTTATACCTTTACCACTTCACACTTTACTAGGTCTAGGCTAATTTAGCCTATGATCTCATACCACCTGTTTTCCTCATGTATTTCTAGACTTTCACTCTCTTTCTGCCATTTGGCAGCTTACTATACACTACTGTAGGGCAGGGTACACTCTCCTGGTCCATGCTTAAGATACAATAGTATAAAAGGGGTTCAAGTCCAAGCTGAAGTCTCCAGTCTTGTGCACTTGAACCTCTAAGGGTTTTCACAAGTTCCTTGACTTAGTATCCCTCTTGCCTAGTTCTCCTAGCCTCTAGTTCAAAGGTTAGGCTTCAGCAGAACCCCTAGCAGCAGCAGGAGTACACACCAATGCTATAGGTATAGTTGCTCAAAGTCTTGCAGTATAATACTTTCCAAGCTATGATAAATGACATTTTTACTGACATGTGGCTTGAAATACTCATCTACATAGATGATATTATCATTTTCACAAAGAATAAGTCAACTGCTGATCATTTTCTAGTTGTGAAAGAAGTGCTTAGATGTTTCTGTGATCACAACCTCTTTTTCAAACCTTTCAAGTGTTACTTTGCACAATCCAGAGTCAATTACCTGGGGATGGTCATTTTTAAAAAGGGGGTATGCATGCAACTAAACAAGACCAAAGCTATTACAGATTGGCTGCAACCACATACTGCCAAACACATTCAATCCTTTCTTAGTCTTATCAACTGTTATAATTTCTTTTTTACTTTTCTTTATTTTTACCCACTTTGCACTTTTTACTTTAACTCTTTACATGTCACATCACATGACCATGGTATTTCTTATCATTTCATTCTTTCATCATTTTACTCTTTCACATCTTTACATGTTACAGTCTAGACTGGTCTAGGCCATGATATCATAGCCTTGCAGTTACCATATGGTACTGCTAAGGTACTCACTATCTTAATGCCATTGAATGACTTACTATAGCATAGTTTAGGGCAGACTCTAGTCACTTGGTCTGTGTGCACTCATGTAACATATATAAAGAGCTGGCACAAGCTGAAATTCCCCAGTCTTGTGCACTTAAGCTCTTAGCTTTATACAAGGCACTTGACTCTTTCTCTTATATCCTTTTGCCTAGTTCTCAGTGGCACTAGTACAAAAACCACTGCTCAGTTTGTGCTTATCAGTTCAGTATTAAGACTTGAGGATAGAATGGCAAGCTGCCATTTTACCAACTATTATTGCTAATTTGTCTCCAACTTTGCCCTTATTGCACACCCTCTTCATGCTCTTACACACAAAAATACACCTTTTGTTTGGTTAACAGCTTGTCAAGACACTTTTTCTTGTGCATCTTGTGCAACCACCACTTTCATATCATGTGATCATGGGAATGATACTCCTTTTCAGGTTAACCCTAGCTTGGGGCTTGGCTATTCTTACAAGTACCTTATGGTCAGTGGTCACATGATTAGGATCTGGGATCTTCCCAGGATCTGCTCTAGATCTTCCCTATCTAGATCTGATTACATCTTCATGGATCTATGATCTCATCTGTGGCAGACATCTCCATTCTTATGTGCAACCCTGATCTTCTATTACAAGATCTCCACTTCTTTTTCATTTTACTCCCTTGATCCATGAGGCCACTGCCTCACTCTTAATTTCTGTTATGGCACAAGCCTAACACACAGTCTCACATGACCGTGAGAGACTCAGAAAGCATGTGATGCAGGTCATGTGACCAGAAGCACATGATTGTGTGAATGAGCTGCCTTATAAGGTTAAGCCCTAGGCTAAGGTTAGTAGTCTATTCAGAGTATCCCTGCACTTAGGTTTAGGTCAGGTAACTGTGGCTGGATCCCTGATGGAATCTTAGATCAGATACCAATGATATCTCTTTGAAAATTAGGATCTGGATCTGTGGCAGAGATCCGATGGATCTCCTTGGCCACCATGCAGCCATGCTGCACTCATAGATTGAGACCAGTGCACTTCTATTCTCCCACATCCTTATGGTGTGGCATATCTCTTCTTCACCATTCCCTATTTGCAAGGCCACTGCCTCATCCCTTCCATTACAATCCATGCATTCCCCTCATTTATCTATTACTAAGGGTAGGAGCTACTTATGCTATTGGTGCACATAGATAGCATAGACTTAGGGTAGGCTCCCTGTACTTGGTCTGTGTGTGGATCCCAGTAATATATAAGGCAGGGAGTGGTGAGCTGGATTTCCCCAGTTTGACTCTCTTGTCTCTTAGTTGAGATTATACAGGAGGACTCTACAATCTCTTGGCTGTCCCCAAAAAGGGGATCCCCCTAAGCTCTCTAGGGCTGGCTCATGACTTTCTCTTCACTGCCTAGTTTGGGGCCACTAGCTCAAAAGCCCTAGCAGAGTATTCAAGGATTAAGGCACTCATCAAGGTGTTTGAGTATCGAGGCTAGGATGGGTAGTTACCCATCACAATTCCTGCTCCATGCTCTTTTCTCTCTTATTTAATAGTGCAACCTTACTGCTATTGGTGTCCATAGATAGCACTACCTTAGGGTAGGCCAGTAGTAGTGGTCTGTGTGCCTTCCCTAGGCCATATATAAGGGGCAGGTACAGGTAGTTAAGTCTCTTCAGACTTAATCACTTCATATCTTGCTTTAGACACTTCTTTGGATCTCAACCCTTTCAGGTTTAGACCCTCAGTTGCATGGGCATGAGTTTCTTATGAGTCCTCCTTCATCAATCCCTCCTTGGTTACTTCTCTTCAGAGTCTTCTTTAGGTTTTCCTCTTGTGTTCCTTCTCTCATCCTTCATCTAGGTTTAGCCTCTGGGATCCAGAGTCATAACACTTTTGATCAACTTAAACATCTTCTTTCCTCTAACACCCTTTTAATCTATTCTAACTCTTCTTACCCTCTTCACATCAGAATAAATGCATCTAATGCTGCTATGAAAGTGGTACTTTCTTTCCAGTTAGCTAATGAATCTTAATACCTGGCTGCATATATGTTAAAATCTTTTAATCTCATGGAACTCAACTATCCTATCTATGATAAGAAAATTTTCACTGTCATTTGTGCTCTAAAAGACTGGCAGCATTATTTGATTGGATGTTTCTCTTTTAAAATCTAGACCAACCATGAAAATTTAAAATATTGGTGCAAGCCTTAGGATCTCTTACCTTATCAGGCTTGTTGGCAAGCTTTTCTGGCTGAGTTTAATTATGTATTTGTTTATAAACTGGGTTCCTCCAATGGACATGCTGATGCACTTTCCCATTGTCCAGATCATGGTGTGCTCTCAGATCTCAACAAATTCATCACTCTCCTTCTTCTCTCCCTTTTCCTTCATTCTATTGACATGTCTTCTTCTTTCTTTGCAGATGTTGCTGCACATTCACATTCCTTAAAATTACCTCCATTCTGGTGTTATGATGAAGATCATAAAGTATTTAAATTTTTCAAAAATCAAATTTTTGTTCCTTATTTCTTATATTCACATCTACTTCATTTAATCCATTCATCTTCTCTGGGAGGTCATGCAGGTCAACTTTACACCTTTCAACTTTTAACTAGATACTATTATTGGTCTTCTTTGAAAAAAGACATTGCTAAGTTTATCAAGCACTGTCCTATCTGTGCCATGGTTACAGGTAATGAGAAGCAAGCCCCTCTATATTCTCTTCTGGCAGCTTCCTCTCTGTGGCAAGACATTTTGGTAGATTTGGTGACAGGGTTACCATTGGTAGAAGAAAAAGATACTATCCTGATGGTAGTGGACAGATTTTCTAAAGAAGTTGTTTTTATTCTTTGTTCAGCTGCACTTTCTTCCCTTTTTTTAGCCAAAATTTTCAAAGAACATGTGTAGTTATATCATGGACTTTCCCACTTAATGGTTTCAAATCAAGAACCACAGTTTATTTCAGAGTTTACTCAGAAGTTGAACAAAGCACTTAAAATATCTCCAAAAATATCCACTGCATATCATCTTCAGATGGACAGTCAGATGGAACATATCAATCAGGAGCTAGAAAAATATTTATGTACTTTTGTGGCTAAAAAGCAACAAGATTGGATAAATTGGATCAAGTTAGTGGAATTCCATTACAACAACTCTTTCTCCTCTATTACCAAGACTTCCCCTTTTGCTATCACCAAACATTTTTCCCCTTATCTTGGTTTTGAAGGCCCCTATCCATCTTTCTTATTTGCTAATCAACTAAATAAATCTTTGAAAAAGACTCATGCATTTATGCTTAAAAGAACCTCCTCTGTTCCAGTCCCTTCTTTGTGTCCTGGAGATCCTGTTATATTATTCACTAAGAACCTCTTCCTACCTTTTTCATCAAAGAAATTGTCTCAGCAATGAATTGGCCCTTTTTACATTTTTAATGTCCTCCCTAACACAGTATGCTTGGCTTTATTAACAATGATGAAAATTCATCCAGTCATTAACATCAGTAGAGTAAAGAAGGCTCTTGAGCCATTGAACAGCCAGGAAGTTATTACTTCTGATCCTATCATTGTTACAAAAGAGGGCTATTTGAAGTATAAGGTGGATTCTATTGTGGATTCTTGCTTGAGATGAGGCAAATTGGAATATTTAGTGCATTGAAAAGGCTATTCCATGGAGGATCATACCTGGCAGTCACCTAAAGATGTTGCTAATACTTCTGAGCTTGTGCAGAAATTTCACAAGCTTTATCCTTCAGCTCTGTGCAAAATCTTTTTCATCAATCATTTATTATTTATGCAACTCTTTTACCATATGAAACTTTTACTTCTAAAGTACCACTACAGGTCTCTCATTTGGAATCCAAGAGCTAAAAAGGGGGTAGTATTATGGTGCATTTTTTCTTTTTCTGATCATATAATCTTATTCTATCTTTTTCATATGGTTATCTAATCATTTATCTTATTAGGGCATGTAATAAGTTAGCAGACTCAGAGCATAGGGTTATTCTCATGTCTTCAGACTCTATAGACTTCTCTTTCATTTCCAGTGCTTTGTTTTATCTCCATCTCTTCTCTTCCATTTCAGAAGCCAGGACCCTTGATGGTTCCCACAGAAGCTTCTCTTCTTTTTGATTCCCATGCCTCATGTATGGAAATGTTCACATCAGGGACTTGGTCTGTGCATCTTATGTAAACATATAAATACTGTAGCTTTACTGTCTTAAAGCTCCCAGCTTTGAGCACTTGTACTATACTTGTGTTAACTTATTACTTCTCTTGTTATAAATTCTCTTTTCTTGTGAGCTTGTGGTACTTTGATCTCAAGATGCATAATAGCTATGACATTAGAAAAAGTCTAGGCTACAATGAGGTAAAAGGCTATGCTACATAAGATACAAAGGCTAGATCAGGCTAGACCTAACCTTATGGCATGATAAGATATAAGATAAGATAAGATCAAAGAGAGTGGTCAAAGATAGTAAATAGTAAAGAGAACTTAGCTTAGGGTAAGAATGAAAAATAGCCCCTAGCTAAGTAGTGCCAGTGTATAACATTAAGCAGCAGAAAGATGTTTTATAATAGAAAATAAGGGAATTTATTTGTGATGGTAGGGTTTATATATGCTGCAGGCTAATTAGTGACATAATAGTGACATAATATATTACTTACCTAAGATGTATAATCATCTTACAGCACTTTAGGGTCCAATATATGTAATAGAAATTTAAAGTTAAAAAACTGTCCCAGTGAGTTGTCATTTTAATATGGTTGCCATGTTACCAAAACATAACCAAATGCTTTGATTATTGGACCAATAGAAAGTCAAGGGCAAGTACTGCATTTTATACACTTATAGCCTAGCATGATAATTAGTAGTTATTAATAGCCATTGCATTTAGTGCAAAACATGCAAACATTGATATCGTTTTTTAAGCCACTGTATTCTGCAATTGCCCTGCTTAACTTATGTATTCCTATTCAAGATTCATTTATCTTTTTATATGTCAAGAAAATTCCTTTATTTTAGTCCTTTGAAAAGGTTTATGATATTGGTTTACCACCACTTCCTCTTTGAACTGCCCTTATAAATTCTGTAAGTAGCTTTTGAATAATATACTCATCAAGTTCTTAATAACACTGAAGAAAATTTAAATTACTTACCTTCACAGGATATAGCACTCAAAAGGCATATAATATGACTAATATGATGAAAAGACCCCATTCTGCTTAGCATAAGAACTTAGTTATTTATGTAACAATAAATTTAGACAAAAATATACTGGAGATTCTGTTGAAACATAAGATAAGCAGGTAATGAAGCTAAGACATTAATAGAAGACTATGAATAATAGAGAGGTCTTGTATACCTGTGAATAAAAGAGTAGAATACTACAAACTATAGGAATATTAAACAATGTTGGATTGCTGTATATCTTCAAACTCCTTTCAAAGTGATTGGCATACAGATATAGCATCCATAACTGTTTCTTAGCTCTTTTGTCACTCTGAAATTGTGGGATTCTGGTTTAGTATCTAATAAAAAGGTTATATCAATGATATATGATATACTTCAGATTTGTTTTATTGCTTATATTTGCCCTTTCTTGCTGTCTTGTAGGTTTTTTTATTATATTTTATTCTGTATGTTGTATGGCACTGGTGTTATTAGGCCCCACATCAGGTAGGGTTTGTTTCTTGGCTCTTTGTTGATCAAAAGAGATATATACAATATATGTTATAGTTATATGTTTTAACACACAGAATTTTGTCTCCTCCAGGTTGGCTGGATTGTTAATGAATGTTTAGTCACATGTCTGTCTTTAACTGACAGTTTAAGCAATTGGCTACCATAACCAGAGTAAATATGTACTATCATGTTTTATTGATTTCTGTTAAAAGGGAATATTATGCAGAGATTAAGTGAACTATGAGAACCTCAGTAGATGTCAAGCTACTGCTATTAGAGTAACTACCTATGAGAACTATGGTAGTTTAGTATAGTAGAATGCCTGTAAAAATAGGACTTACCCTCAGTAGATGCAAGCTACTGAGGAACATAAACTAGAAAATGGTATGTAAATATTACCATAAATGGATATCTAAAGCGTGCTGGTCAAATTTACATCACTTTCATCTGCCCAGTTTCTGTCGGTTGGAGATGTACCATTCAGATTGCCAGCGCGATGAACAAAGGTTCCGACAGACAGTTGGTTACAACCAGCAGTCAGTGAGTGTATGTATCAGCATCACTGGACCCTAGGTAAGGGAGGTTCTGTGACAGTGGCATGTACATTGCAATTAGGCGTAATTTGTATTCCTGGGATGAAAATGCTTGCGAGGATCGGATGATATACGTAATCTTCAACATCTCTTGAGGTCCTGTCAAACTCCCTCCAGTGTATGGGGGTTAGCCTGAAATGTGGATGGGGCATGTCTAGTAGTCGTTATCGCGATTGCAGGAGTACCAGTTGGTACATGCACGCCGACACCATTTGAACATCTCAAGTTAGCATCAGTATCTCTGGCATTTTTTTGCATGGAATCGAACCTCTCCAACGTTCTAGAAAGCACTATCTGCAGACCAATAGCTCGCGTACTTGCACATTCATTCCCATAGATGTTGGTTCCATGATTGTTCATCATCATACGACCGTAAGTTTAGCCGCTTTTGTCGCTCCCTGAATCATCACCAGCAAGTACATGATGGGCTCCTCCCCAGTTCCCGCCATTCAATTGCACTCACCAGGGACGACGCTCTTCCCTCTCCAAAGTGCTCTATCAGATGAATACATGCACTAGCATCCCCACCAAACGATGAAAAATATTTCATTCATAGTGAATTTTGGTTCCGCAATGTGCTTGCACTACTCCTTGGGCTATAGGCACTTTGGATCCGGCGGCGTTAAGCACCGTGTCTTCGATCGGTATGTGTTAAGAATATCGTGCACACCCCATTGAGGCTTGTATCTGGGGACGATTTCAACCTGGGACCACTCTCGCTCGGGGTATTGGTGAACTTCGTTCCAACAACAAAGGGGGGAAGGGGCAGGGTCGCTGACAACCATCGTTGATCGGTGAGCTCCAACCCGCCATATGAGGACACAACGGGTTTTGCAGAGGGCCCCGCCGATCGCGGCCATCTCGGCCATCTCTCTTATGCTTCTCCGTACGCATCATTCTCTGTCTCCCGTGTAAGCCTGGCTTGGCTGAGATGTGGTGACGGTGAATTATACGTTGGTCATGTTGGGCAGAGATGATGTCGCTCGAGACGAGGTGGTGTTATTTCTTGGTGTGTGCCGGTTTCGAGAGCCGAGATTGACAGTCATGCGGTGGGAAAGGTACCAACGAGGACTGAGAATGCACCTGGACGTACGACGACGCGGTGCCATCGGAGCTCGGGTGCCATTCCCACACAACGACCCTCGCCGAGTACAAGGGTAATCATGGGGTCTCGCAGAGATGGCACGAATTAAGCAGCCCATAACTCGGTATCTCAACACCTCTGCAGGTGCCAAGCCAGGGGCTGCCCCCCTTGTAGGACAATAAACGAGGGGGAAAAAAGAGAAGGTTGCAATATCAAGAAAAAAGCAGGAGTCAATGGTCCAATCGTTCGGGGGCCATACGGTTAACATACTATGCGACAACTGTCGATCTTGCAACGGAGACCGTGATTTATGTTGTAACTGTAACTAAAACGACCGGTGATTGTGGGACTTGTTTCATGCCAAACAAGGATGCGCACCTGCTGCGGAAAACCTAGCCGCACTGAAATTGGCTGCGCATGTTCGCGTTCGTATACGTGATCATGGCGAGTATTAGATGTGAGGGGTGTCGAGCATGAATTGAATACGAAGTCAAGGCATCAGGTTTCAAGATTCATGGCGGTATGCTGCCCAACATCGGGGAAACAGGAGACGCTCCGATGCAACCTATTTCGTGCAGACATGTCCATGGTCCTATCAATTTCAATGACTTTAGTCCACGCACCACACATCTTAAAGGTCCTTATTCCTGTACTTTCTCAGATCCGCTGAGTAAGGGGCCGCATCTACCAGGACCTTTGTCCGTCTTCCTCAACCTGACCTGCAATATCGCCAACGTATCCTCCTTCCATCACGGGCACCAACGACCATCCGGTACAGCGCCTCGCAAACTTGTACCGATGGCCATCAAACGACACTTCTTCAAAGGTATCCCGTAAAGCTGCCGTCACGGTATCGGTATTAGGCAGGGTGGGTGAGGAGAACTCGGTTAGCAGCGATGGTGTTAGAGTCAAATGCGCCAGGTACAGATCTAGATAGTGATGAGTGATCGATGTGAGAGGCGCAGGGCGCAACAAGCCTTGATGTTCCATTCCAACGGGAGTTCTTTCGAGAGGGATTCTGTGAAGCCTCCTATGACTAGACATGTGCACGTCAAGGTTGGCGAGTCAAATCAATCAAGGGAGGAACAGAACCCCTTGCATTGTGGGAGGGTCGGAGCGCGCCTCGTCATGACCTAATCCGCCTACTCGTCTCGCACAATAAAACATCAAACCAGGCGGTCCAAGAAACCCCGACATGGAATCGTTCTGTAAAGTCGCTCTGCCTTTCCCAGGGGGATTCACCTCCCTGAAAAACTTGACCGCAGCCAGACTGACACTGACTGCACCTCAGAAATTCACCTCAAACAGCACGCGGGCATTGGAGTCAGGTGTACCTTCGACTTTGCTCAGTAGGACGTATACGACATTGTTGAAAACGACGTCGAGGCGTCTAAAGACGTCTTGGATGTGGGAAAAGGGGCGGAGATGTCACAGGGACAGATAACGGCGAGCTTGGGGGCAAGGGGCTAGGAAGAGGGGTAAAGCGTGGATAGATAGGCGAGAACGGAGGGTGTGTGAAGGGTGGCAACGACAACGTCCCCTTGCGGAGGACCACTTCGGTGAGCGCTTTTCCGAATCCGGAGGACGCGCTAGTGACTGTGTGAGTGTGCATGGTGTGAGTGGGGGGTAGTAGAGCGAACGGATGAGCATGCACTGAGCCAGACTCTTGGGGGAGGCATGGAGGGAAGAAGTGAACCATTAGCCAGTGTTGTTGGTGAACGCTGTGGTATAACATGGTATAACCAACAGGCTGTCACGTGCACTTCCTCTTGAATGCGGAGGCAACAGACTGTCTGACGACAGTCATGTCTGTCCTTCGGGCGAGTTTCCGAGTCTCAGTCACCTCCAGCGCGCTCCTCCTCACCGGAATATGCGTCCCACCACTGAGGACGTTCTCTGGATGGAGGTGCGCTGACCGCACTATCACTACCACAACCACAGCCATCCCTTCAGATCAGCTTGGATTCACTCCCGGTCAGGGTCCTACGACCGACTTGCCTATCGCCAACGCAGATGACCGCAAGATTTCCATCCTATGGAATCCCCAGAACTGGTCACGATTGTATGTTTCCCGCGACTTTTGATTATACCACGTTCAATGGTGACGATAACGACTAGTCATCACATTTGGCTGCGAGATCACTGTCGATGTCCGAGCTGCTTCCATTCCGTCACGAAACAAAGACTTGTCGACACGTTTGTGGTATGTTGTCGCGGTTTGAACCAAAGTCTTATCACCCACCCACGCATACGGTCTAGATCCCCTCGAATATCAAACCACATCATATCCAGGCATCGCCCAAGGGCTTAGAAGTCGTCTGTGTGTATCCTCTGGCACCATCGCTGCGAGCTGGACGACTCATGACATGGCTGACCCAGGGCCTGCGTCCGGCGCAGAGTATCACTCGTCACTTTATCCGTGGTCCTGGTTGAGGGCGCATGCGTATGATCCTCCGCCCAAGTCATCCACCGCCTTTGGCGAGTTTGTATCATTGTGCTGTATCGAGTGCAGAATAATTGTCTGATGATCAACTCAGGAAGGTGTTATGGGGTGCAAAGATAGCCAAGTCACCTCCGACCGTTTCCTATATGGATGCCATGGACGAGGGTGATCAGGGGTTATATAGATGGCTATCTAACATAGTGGGTATGGATCTGGAAGATAGAAAATGTGGAGTTGACGGCTGAACAGGACCGATTCGGGTTCTGCCTCGTTTCTGGCGTTCCCGCCACTCCCGAAGCGACCGAAGAACTGTCGAAGCGCATTGGGTTCATTCGGGAAACACAGTGTAAGTGCTGGAGCCTTCCTTTCCGGGAGTGCGCGGAGTAACGGTCAATTACAGACGGCAAGTTTTGGGAATTCACAGCGGACCTTTCAAAAGGGGACACGGCATATACTACGATGGCACTTGGGGCACACACCGACAATACCTACTTTGTTCGTCTTTGCTCTAATCGGGGACTGGTGTAACTGATGTGAGGGACAGACGGACCCATGTGGACTACAGCTCTTCCATGTCCTCTCCCACACCGAGGGTTCTGGCGGAGCCACGTTGCTCGTTGACGGCTTCTACGTCGCTTCATTGCTGAAGGAGCTTCACCCCGACGCATACGAGCTTCTGTCACGGGTACCTATTCCCGCGCATGCTGCTGGGGAAGCGAGTGCGCTGTACCGGCCGAGTCCGCCAAGCGGGTATCCGCCGCTACGACACGATGAACCAAGCGGAGAACTCGTGCAAGTGCGGTGGAACAACTACGACCGGAGTGTGATAGACCACGTGGACCCCGGGATAGTCGAGGCCTGGTAAGCCACAGCAGGGCAGACACGGGCGCAGCTAATGGTCTGGGATAGGTACGACGCGATTAAAGCGTGGCATGGGCTGCTGACGAGCGCAGACTCTGAGTACTGGCTGCAGCTGGCACCAGGGACGGTGTTGTGTGCAGACAACCACCGAGTATTGCATGGACGCTCGGCGTTTGACGGGAAGCGGCGGGTGTGCGGTGCGTATGTTGGGATGGACGAGTATCGGTCGCGGCTGTGCGTGCTGAGGGAGCGAATGAGTGGCGTGGGACGGGACGTTTGGAGCAGCGGGCTGTGACGAGACGAGGAGGCGGCACCGAAGTCGGCACGTGAGAATGGGCAAACGTGTGGGGCAACTGGTCACGTGATTTGGAGTCTGGAATATGGCACGTGACGCGGGGTACTGAATTGGGACAGAACATGATCGATCTCGAGATCTGGGGTGTCGAGGGTCCGATGCCTATTTGTACCTCTTCTTATCACTTTCCTTGGTTACTTTCCGTCCAGCACACGATGACCCCCTCCTCCTCCTCCTCCTATGGCGTCGTCCCACCAGACGTCCGCTCCCTCCGACGTGCAGGCTCGTTTCCCCTCCTCCCCACCGCCCACTTCGCCCGCATGCACCTCGACCATCTCACCGCACACCCTCCCGACTCCGTCCTCTTCCCCTTCCTCCATGGCCTCGAGGGCGAAAACGACGCCCAGTGCATGTTCTTTGCCTCTTCTGCCTCGCCGGAAAAGCCCTTCCAATCTGCCACCATGATTCGCGACTCGTCTGGTCACGTCGTTCGCCCCCCCCGCTACAGGGGTCTCGTGTGGGTCCTCTGTGACGACGACCTCGACCCCCCTACCTCCATCTCTGAGGGCACAGAGTATGACACAGACTCGGACGACTTTTCCGGGGATGACCCAGACGTCGAGATGGCCCCTCTCAACGACCAGGATCCCCCCATGGACATTGATCCAACCCCTTCCTTCATGCATCCCACCACGCTGCGTATATCCACCGCGGACTCGAGCACAAACACAAAGACTTCCGTTCCCTTTCCAAGTGCACCTCTGAACATCGTCTACACTAGTTCTCGTCCGTCCCACGATCGCAGACACTCTTCCACCTCCTCTGACTCCTCGACCGACGCTGACTCGTCCTCATCCGACTCCCATTCCAGATCCACCAGTGCTACGTCCCTCCCCTCTCCGTCTAGCCCCCCCTGCTCCGGAACACTCGACGCTTCCGTGTTTGAGGCCATCCCCCCGTTTCAATCTGTTCCACGTGCGTCCCACTTTCTCCTGTCTTTGCAATTTGCGTTGATCTCCATTTCAGCAACCATTGTTCCCACCCAAAGTCCTCCCAAAAAGTGTCCTATCTTGACCTGCACATTTCTTCCCTCCCAGCTCATTCAACCCTGTCCTCCGCCACGTACGTGCGATTTCCACGGTTGGGCTCGTGGCGACACTGCGGCACTCGAGATTGATTGGGAATTCAGACCGGCCAAAGTCCCTGATGGGATCAGTTTACGCAATTTTGGCATACAGCTCGTAAGTTCCGTTGTCTCATCAGGTCATGGCTCCCAACCCCAAATAGCCCCTCTATACCTCCATCTCAGACATTGTCGTATACTCTCCCAAGGGTCCCTCCCCAGCTACCCTCAGAGTCGCAGCCAGGTTTAAAAAGGCTGTCGAGAAGAAGAGACGCGAACGATGGGAGAGGTGGGTTCAAGCCGGCATTCCCTGCGAGGCGAACGAGTGGAAAGACCAGGATCCCCACTCGACTCCCGAGGGCTTCCTCAATTATGGTGTTTATATACTTGATGCCAACGCGGAGCAGTTGGAGCGTGATCTCCCTTGGCTCATCGTCAGGAAGGACGGCGAATGTCCAGGAGATTGCGAGCACCCTGTCTTGACACGTGCTGAGAGCGCGTGTTCTCTCCCCTGTGGCGTGACACACGGTCTCACGGAGGCAACTGACGGGCGGCTCGTTGGTGAACTCGAAATTGAGGCAAAGTTGGCGGCAGAACAAAGGGAGCGCTTGTCTGCCCATGTACAACCCAACGTGGATTGCGCTGCTTCGTTTAACCAGTCTCTCGATGTGCCCGTGAACGTGAATACGAGTATACACAGATGCAAGCGCGCGAACACGATCGACTTTGCTCAACGCGAAAAGGACGAGATGAGGGATCTCACGCGCGCTTCTGAAATTCTGACTGTATGGGGCAGTGATGACAAGGATGTACAAGCGGCATGTGATCCTCCTCTTGTTCTCGCTGCGCTACTCATGCGTGTTCCGTAGGACAAGGTTTCTGGTAGCACAACAGCTACATATTGGAATCCAAACGCGGGACAAGTATTTTTGGGTAACGCAAATGATGTTCCGCTGTGGAAGCCCCCTTTCAAACGAAAAAGACACATGCAGCCCTCTGAGCCTGGCTGTGTGCCTCACCCGACCAATATCTCTTATATAGATCCGTTTACGGATCCTTATATCTCTGATGATCCCGAAAAACCTTCTCCGTTCTTCACACATACAAACGATCCCTCGGATGGTCTTGGTTTTGATATCTGCGTTGAATGCCACGAGCATGCTCCTCTCCCGTCCGTAGCTCACCTACGAGCCGTTGAAGAGCATGTGCGTATAATGGAAGTGGAGTGGGCTGAAGGATGGCGTCGGCAATGGGAGCAGCAAGGTTGGCGTGCATCTTCCCCGCCTGACTCGCCCACTCCTTTATCCTCGTCATCTCCCGCGGCTGATCTGTTCCATGTTCGGTCACCTTCAGCAACAATCCCACCACGCCCTCCACCACATCCCTCTGCTATCGTCCATCTTCCCTTCCCAAGTTCCCCACAGGGAACCACTACTGGGTTGAACGCGCTGCTGCCCGTGATTAAATTTTTGGAGAGAATGGTCACACCTGGAGCGCTAGGGTACATGACGAGCATAAGTCCTGGCGCCGGGAGTGCGGGCGGTAACGGAGTATCTAGGTCATCTGCCATGACCCAAACACTTATTTCACCCTGGTCACCTATACCAGAGTCGAGCGAGAGCAGAAGTGGCTCGATTACGCCTCACAAACTGGAAATAGGGATTACGAACAACGAATACCCAATCGACGTCCAAAAAAGTGGTCAGCGCAAGGCGACAATTCCGGCGTCCTCGCCATATCGGCCCCGTCCACTGAAGGTTTTGCTATACTCGAGTGATGGATACACAGAATCTTCCGTCCCTGCGCTTTGTTTACTTATGGCTGTAAAAGGATTGAGTTTACCAGTGGCATATTTGGAGATGCAGGTTAGATATCATGTTCGTTCCAATGTTCGTTGGCTAATTTGGTCCTAGGTCTCTAATCGCCGGTCATTTTTCGTCTATCAATCGGAGGTTACCTTATTGAAAAAGGTTGAAGCTCGACTGGGGGTAGCAAATATCTCACCACGCTCACGATACCAAAATGGAGATATACAGCGAGGATCCGCTGGAATGCCCGCATACGTGGACAACTACTCTAGGAATAATATTAATGGGCAGCGACCACATGCTTCGACCATCAATTGCGGTACGTCTACGCCTGTCGTTCCTCTGTCTGCTGTGTCGACTACGACGAGGCAGTTGGGGCGACCGAGGGCAAATACATTGCCATCATTCATATCGGACCATCAGACGTGGTTCAATGACGCCAGGTTTGATGGAAGTTTCCCGAGTCGTGTGCTTCCGTTTTTGTACCTCGGAAACTTGTATGTCACTTCATGTGCTATGACCATTGACATCCTAAGTATATTCGCAGGAATCATGCTGCAAATGTATATATGCTTCACGCCCTCGGAATCACACATGTCGTCTCCGTTGGCGAATGTGCTCTGGTACCCCCGTCTCAATCTCCTACGGTGACTTCTTCACCCGACCCTCAACAAACCTACCCCACTTCTCCAACACCTTCCACGGGACAGGGTCTCGGAAATCAAGGTTCCCTATGGATTGAAGAGCGTGAGGGACGAATCAAAGTTCTTGACATCAAAGGCGTGTGCGACGACGGCATCGACACGCTCGAACCCCAGCTCCTCCCCATCTGCGCCTGGATCGAAAAAGCGCGCCTCGCAGGGGGCCGCGTGTTGGTACACTGCCGTGTAGGGGTATCTCGGAGCGCAACGGTGACCATTGCGTATGTGATGCAACACCTCGGACTGAGTCTCGTAGAGGCATATTTAGTTGTGCGAAGTCGCCGATTATCCGTGTTGATCCAGCCCAACATGCGTTTGTTGTACAACCTTTTGGGATGGGAAGTGAGGCTGGCGAGGGAACGGGCGGGCGGAGACGAGGGACGGTTGAGGGAGGAACTAGGGAGGGCGTTGACTTGGCCGTACTTGGCGAGAGAGGTGCATGCACTGAATGAAAAGTATCTGAACTAAAACGACTGTCGAAGGCGCGTCTACTTCTTTGTTTTTTTATCTGTTGTTTTTCCTTCACTTCATGTTTGCATCTTCTCTTTCTTGTTGTATCCTACGTGATGTTCTTCTCTTTTTTTCTTGTGCTCTCTCTCTCCGAGAGTCGATGCGCTGCTGATGTACGATCACTTGCGTCGCATTTAACGTTTCTGGTTTCGAAGTGTACATGTTCTTTTTTTACTTTCATGTTCAAGTATGTAGTCTACCTGGTTAATTTTATGGTCCTTGTGTTGGACCATAATGACCGCGGTCGATCACACAAACTTTTCCGAGCAGCCGAAAGCGATCTGACGACCAACACTACGATGCCCGGTGCATCAGACATACGCCCTCAATCGGCAACAACTCGCTCTCCCTGAACCGCACACTCAACGCCCCCGGCCTCGCCACGCGCACCCACCCCTTCCCCCGCCGCTCCCGTTCCCGCTCCAGCACCAAACACAGATGCGCACGCCCCGCATGAAGTGCTGCGTATCCCGGTGGACCAGGACGCGCATCGTAATCAACAACACCGAGCGCATACTCACGCTCCCTCTCCCTCTCCCGCTCACGTCGCTCCCGGTCACGGCCATCCTGATCATACTCGTACGACGTCCACGATGGCACGTGCCCATATTGTTGTGGGGATTGCTGTTGCTGTGGGTGCTGTGGTTGTGGTTGTGGCACGGTGCTGGCGAGGGGGACGTATATCTGGAT
>JBBPJW010000965.1:0-17654 GCA_038088935.1 Pulveroboletus aff. viridisquamosus
CATAAGGTATTGGTCACATGATGTGGCAGATCTCAGATGAGATCCAGATCCCTCCAATGATATCTGATCTCTTGATCTAGATTAGGATCTGATCTGTGGCAGAGATCCAGATTGGATCTCCTTGGCCACCAGGCAGCCTTGCTGCATTCATTGACCTATTCCTGTGTGCTTCCATTCTCCCACATCCTCATGGTGTGGTTCCTCTTCCATTCCTATCCCTTGATCCATAAGGCCACTGCCTCACTCCTCATTGCCGCTCCATGCTACCATTCATCTATCTATTTAGAGGTCAGAGCTACTTTAGCTATTGGTGTCCACAGATAGCATCTTTAGGGTAGACCTTCTATACATGGTCTGTGCGCAGACCTCTGACAACATATAAGGCAGGAGGTGCAAGCTGAGGTTTCCTTAGTCTTGCTCTCTTGACCTCTTGGCTAGTTATACAGTCTGATCTACTCAGTACTGCTGGCCTCTGGTTTATACAAGAGTAGTGGTCTTACCTTACTTTCTCTCATTGCCTAGTTTGAGGCCACTAGCACAAAAGCCTCAGCAGTTATCAAGGATAGATCAGGAGCATCCACCAAGGCAGACTCGAGTATCAAGGAGTAACAGGAAGCTCCCATTTCAGATGAAGGGATAAAGATGGGGCTGGATTGAATATTGGCAAGGGTCATGGGTTCTGTGTTATGGTGCAAGCCTAACACAACAGTTGCACGTGACCGTGGGAACCTTAGAGCATGTGATGCACTGGTCATGTGATCAGTTGCATGTGATCATGCGAACAAGTTACCTTACAAGGCAAGCCCTAGGCTAGAGTTAGTAGTCTTATACGAGTTCCCCTTGCACTAAAGGTTTAGGTCATGTGATGTGGCTGGATCCCCAATGGGATCTTAGATCAGTCCCCAATGATATCTCTATGGAGATTAGGATCTGCATCTGTGGCAGAGATCTAGATAGATCTCCTTGGCCTCAAGGTTGCCATGCCTTATTCATAGATCAGGATCTAGGTGCTTTCCTTCCATTCTCCCACATCCTTATGGTGTGGCTTCTCCTCTCCATCCCTTAGTCGCGAGGCCACTGCCTCACTTCTCATATCCAATCCATGCTTTCCCCTCACCTATTTAATATACTTAGTCATGAGCACCTTATGCTATTGGTGTCCACAGATAGCATACATTAGGGTAGGTCTCCTGTAGCTGGTCCATGCACTCTTGCCAGCAATATATAAGCAGGAGATGTCAAGGCTGGGTTCTCCAGTCTTGACCTCTTGTGACTTAGGCTAAGCTCTAGCTCGATCTAAGGGCTGCCCCCTAGTGGGGGTCCCCCTCAGCTCTCATCCACTGGCTGGTCAGGTTTATACACAAGGCCTCATCTACAGACTCATCCTTTCCCTTTGCCTAGTTAGGGGCCACTAGTCAAAAGCCTCATAGAGATCAGGAAAGTCCAGAGACCATTGACATTTCCCAAGGAGAGAAGGTTCAGAGGGTGGGAAGTATCCAACAACATTCTGGATCAGGGATACTGGATAGTGGGGGTATTATAAGGTCACTAGAGTGGAGGGGTTCTATAAGAAAAGCTTAGAGAAAGAAGATAGGTGAAAGATCAGCAGAAATTTCTATAATATTGTCTAAATTGATATGAGCATGGATGGGGAATGGTTAATGAGTGATGGGAGCCATGGAAGCAGGGTCAGTGGTGAAGTTGGGGGTTAAGCAAGAGTAATAGATAAAGTTATAGAACATGAATAGCTATAAGGGTTTCTTGGAGAGCAAGGTTTCAGTGGGGATTTCAGAGGATGTGGGGGGGCTGAGGAAAGGGAAACAAGGGAGTGACACAGTTTATATGCCTTGACAAGTTTAGAGGCATTGCAGAGATTGGACTTAGGTTTCCATGAGTCTTTTTCAGCTAAGTAACCCTTTTATCAGATCAGAAAGGAGCAGGAGAAAGGTGAGCCATGATGTTTTAATATCTGCTCAACTTTGTATTCTTCTTGACCTTCTGCAAGGTCTGAAGGTAGGACAGGAAAGTTTTTCCCATAGGCATTGTTTTCATAATAGGGCAATAACAATGAAGCATGGAAGATCAGATGAATCTTCTAGAAGGCAGGGAGATGAAGATGGTATGTGATGGGGAATAGTACCTCTGTGATGACAATGGGGCCTTTGCATTTAGATGCAAACTTGAAGTTGACTATAGAGCATTTGAGATTTCTGGCCTCTAGCCAGACTTTAGACCCTTTGAAGAAAGAGGTGAATTTTAAGCATATACAAGATGCCATAGTTTGATGTGTGAGGTCATGGGCTACAAGGGCCTTATCTCATCTATTAGTGACTGCAGGCATAAGGGTCTTAGAAATTATTGAGAAAAGGGCACAGAGTTCATATCCCATTATAAAATAGAATGGGGACTGATGGGTAATGGAGTGGAGGCAGCAGTTGTGGATGAACTCTGCATGGGAGATTTGTTCTGCCCATTTGAAAGAATTAGCTCCACAATAGATATAAAGATAGGTTTTGAGTTCCTGATTAACTTGTTTAGTTTTTCCATTGAATTGGGGATGGTATGCAATGGAAAGAGAGAGGTCATAGTTAAGAAGTTTATCAAGCTCCTTAGTAAAGGCAGAGGCAAACTAAGTGTTATACACTGGCACTACTTAGATAGGGGCTATTTTTCATTCTTACTCTAAGCTAAGTTCTCTTTACTATTTACTATCTTTGACCGCTTTCTTTGGTCTTATCTTATCTTATCTCATCTTATATCTTATCATGCCATGAGGTTGGGTCTAGCCTTTGTATCTTATGTAGCATAGCCTTTTACCTTATTGTAATCTAGACTTTTCTTTGATGTCATGGTCTAGCCCTCTGCTGTCATACCTTACCTTTGCCTTGCTTTCTTTTACTAATTACTCCCTATTTGCCATTGGTTCCTATTTAGTTTCCCATTGCCCTATTTCCTTATTTAGCATTGTTCTTTGTATACCAGCTACCTCATGTATTCCTCATGGCCTGATTCATGCACATCTTGTAGCAATATATAAAGAGGCAAGGGCATAGACTGGTTCCCCAGTCTAGAGCACTTGTTTACTTGTTTACCTTGTTTCCTAGTGCCTCCTCTAGGCTGCCATTCTTTTGTCCCCCCAGTATTAAGCACCCCCCAAGGTGGTTTTCTCTTGCTGTTGGTCTAGATCCATAACAATATGAGGCTAACCCTATGCCCTGTATCATGTGATCCATCATGTGCCCTGATAACACATGTGAAATAAGATAAGATAAGATCACGTGACCTTGAAGAAAAAGGAAAAAGGAAAAAACACATTATAATATTTATTCCAGTAGTATAAGTAGCATATTCTCTCTCTTATGTTCTTTATGCTACTTCTGCCTTACTTTACCTTGCATTGGCAATATATTGCCTTCTCCTACTCTAACCTTCTCAGATATTATTAGAAGATCTTAGTTCTGCTTGCAACTTTTTATTGGCAAGCACCTTCTTTGTTTTTAACTAGTCCTAGTATTCTAGTCTTATATTCAACCTTTATAGAGGGACTATAGTGCTGTCTCTGCATTTGCACCATTATTCACATCCCTAGTTTAACTATCATTAAGCCTTCCCTTAGCTCTAATCCATAAAATCTATGTTAGTTCCTATTTAGGCCTAGCATAACAAAAAAAGTAGCATTTTACTTGCAGCTATTATTGCTATAGTACTGCTAATGTTTCATCTAAGATCCCCTTATTTCTTGATATCCTCTAGAGAGAGCCAAGATCTCAACCCATAAAGTATTACAGCTTCTTGCTATCCTGGCCTTAGTAACTGCTTGATGTTCACCCTCATATCTAGATCTGATTGAACTTTTGTGCTAGTGGCTCTAACTAGGCTGCTTTAAAGAGAATACGAAGGTCCTGTATAAAGCATAGAGCTCAGCAACCTAAGGAGCCTGACCAATAAGAGCTCAAAAGGATCCTTCTCTTGGGAATAGCTAAGAGATCAAGGGCTTTTTCCTTGTAGATCCTGGGTAAAGGACAAGAGAGTAAGACTGAGAAGATCCTCAGCCCTAGCTCCCTGCCTTATATATTGCTGGTGGCCATGCACAGACCAACCACAGGGAGCCTACCCTAAGTACAGCTATTTATGGTCACCAATAGCATAAGTAGCTCTAGTCCTATAATAGATATATGAGGAATGCATGGATTGTGTGTAAGAGGTGAGGCAACAGCCTTGTGGATTAGGGATGTTAGAAGAGATATGCCATATCATGAGGATGTGGGTAGAATAGAAGATGGCACTGATACCAATCTATAAATATGGCATGGCCACCTTGAGGCTGAGAAGATCCTATCTGAGATCTCTGCCACAGATCAGATCCTAATCATGATTAGATATCATTGGATAGATCTAAGATCTTATTTGAGATCCAGCCACATCATGTGACCAATACCTGATATCAGGGGATACTCTAAATAAGGACTTGACCATAGTCTAGAGTTAACCTTGTTAGACAACTCATTCACATGATCACATGCTTCTGGCTTCAACCATTTGCATCATGTGCTCTACAGTTCCCATGGTCACATGTCACTGACCATCATGTTTGCTAGGTATATAACATAAAGAACTCCTTAAAATCTTTTAAAATAGAAGATATTCCTAGTTACTGCCTTAGTATTTTGGAAGAAGATTCTTAAGATCTCTTCCTATTATGCAGCTAGCAAATACAATGGTCTTAAGCATATGACTGTGAGAACCTTTGAGCATGTGATGTAAATTAGTTGCAGTTATGTAACTAAGGAGCACATGATTATGTGAATAAGCTTCCTTACAAGGCAAACCCTAGGCTAAGGCTAAGTCCATTATTTAGAGTATTTCTCCCACATAGGTATTGCTTATGTGATGTGGCAGATCTTAGATGAGATCCAGGCACAATACTCAATGACATCTGATCTATAATCTAGATAGAGAATCTATATCTGTGGCAGAGATCCAGATTGGATCTTCTTAACCTTGCTACTATCATATCTTATTCATATTAGTAATACTGTGTGCTTTCTTTCCATTTTCCCACATTCTCATAGTATGGCTTCTCTTTTATTCCCTTTCCTTAATCTATGAGGCCACTGCCTCACTTCTTAATATCTGCTTCATGCTCTTTCCTTACTTATTTAATAGCTGAGTACTTACTGCCATTGGTGACATAGTAGTAGTTTAGGGTAGGCCTTTTATACCTGGTCTGTGTATAGATCCCAGCAATATATAAGGCAGGAGGTACAAGCTGGGTTTTTTCCAGTCTTGCT
The DNA here is from genome assembly GCA_038088935.1 of Pulveroboletus aff. viridisquamosus. NCBI lineage: Eukaryota > Fungi > Basidiomycota > Agaricomycetes > Boletales > Boletaceae > Pulveroboletus > Pulveroboletus aff. viridisquamosus. The sequence continues at coordinate 5,292 of JBBPJW010000965.1, forward strand.
CTCTTAACCTCTTAGCTAGTTATATAACCTTGGTTGGAACTCTTGTTTGTTTCTCTGTACTTTAACTACTAGCTTTTGGTTTGTACAAGAGGCTCCACTTATCCATTCTTTTTATTGCCTAGTTGTGGCTACTAGACCAAAATCCCACTTATAGATCTCAGTAAAAAGAAGTGACCACCAGAATTGCAGTATCAAGGACAGGATAGAAAGAACCTATTTCACTTTCTACCTTTTGCTAAGAATCAAGAACAAGATTGTGCCCTAGTGCATGAACTCTCTTCTTCCCTATAGATTTCTTGTATTTCTATATTCTTCTCTTCTACTTCTACACGGCAACAGCCTCTTTTTTATTTTCCCTCTTCTATTACCTTCACTTCCACCATGTCCAATACCTTATTCCTCATGAAGTCTACCAAACTCTGTCTCAGTACTCCAGAACACTTTGATAGTAACTCCTTCAAAGTGGAAGCTTGATTAGACCCTGTTTAGTTCTACCTCTTTATCAATGCCATGATTTATAACTCAGATAAGAAAAAAGATCATGTTTACCCTCTTCTATATAACTAAAGGCCCTGCTCTCTCCTGAGCAACCACATATCAGAAAATATGCATTACAGGTGTGATGGTCTTAATGGGGACCTTTAGCTCATTCATCAAGGCATTTAATGCCTCATTTAAGAAACAAGATACCATTACCTCTGCTGTCCACTGGCTGGCCAATACTCAAATGCACCAGAACAAGAAAGGCAAATGAACTTTCTTCCTCACTAAGTATACTGCAGAATTCCAGAATCATGTAGTTTTTGCTAACATTAAGAATAACAATATCCTCATAGCCTAATACAAAGCTGAAGTTTTCCTCTGGCTATCTTGTCAAATTCAAAACCTTGACAAGATCCCTAGCACTATTGAAGGATGATATAATAGAGCCATCTATTTCCAAGGTATCTTCAATCATGTCAAGCTTACTGAGCTTTATTGCAAGAACCCCAGTACTCATGTCTAGAGCTCTAGCATACCCTCTGTTATCCCTTAGGCTGAAAAAGACCCAAATGCCATGGACATCAACTCAATTAAAGCTGGCAAGAAAACCTTACATGAGTAAAAATGATATTTCAAGCTTGGCCTTTGTTTTAGATGCAGGAAACCTGGACACAATGTACTAACCTGCCCCAACTTTCCCCCTAATGCTACATCTAACTCCATTACTCCCTCCACCAAGAAATCCATTAAGAAAGTCACAGCAAAAGAAGAGATAATGAAGATTAAAAAGGTTAGTAATGAAGAATCAGAAGTGAAAAGAGTTAGATTGGGTTTTTAAAGCAGAGTATCTCCCCTATGCAAGGTGCTCCTTTCCTCTTATGCATGCCAGTACTTGTATCTTTATCTAAAAAGTCAATAAGAATCAATGTACAAGCATTCCCCTTTATGTGCCTAAGATTAGTTATAGATGCCTCTATCCTCATTGATAGTGGGGCACAGATCAACTGCATTGACTGGGAGTTTGTTTCCCACCACAAGTTTCCTACAACCCAACTCCCCACTTCTCTTAATATCTGAAATGTTGACTCTTCTCTAAATAAGAAGGATTATATTACTCATACATGCACTGTACTCCTTCAACTAGAAGAAGTAACTTACCCTGTTTCCTGCCATGTTATGGGATACAGTAGAGAAATCCTTATTTTAGGACTTTCATGGCCCCAAGCCACAAACCCCACTGTAGATTGAATAGCAAACTCACTTACTATCTTTTCCTCCTCTAACCACTCCAAGAAGCTTTACCACTTCAAGACCACCCAGCCTTCTCTTTGACAATGCACAGTTAGAGAAGTAACCATTCCTGATGACAATTACATCATCCAATACCTTAAAAGCAAGTTATCAAATCAATGCATCAATGACAACCTCTATGAATGGTACTTCTTACATGTTATTAACTACTGCTCAGCATTTCTCTCTTTCATAATGGTAATCAAACTTACTACCTCCACAGAGCTAGCAATCAAAGCCAAAAAAGTTAAGCCCAAGATTATCCTATTCTCTAAATACAAACAGTTCACCACTATTTTCTCAGATACCCTGAATACTCTAGACAAACTTTCACTATCTAGGCTCTATAACCATGAAATTAACCTCAAGGAAATCTTTGTATCTAAGATAGGCAAGGTTTATTCCTTGTTCCCCCCCAAATGCCAAGCAACTGAGGACTTTATTGAAGAAAACCTCTATGCCAGCAAAATCCACCCCTCAAACTCCCCCCAGGCCTTCTTTTTCTTCTTTGTCAAGAAGAAGGATGATAAACTCTGCCCCTTTCAGAACTATAGATATCTCAATAAACACACCATTCAAGATGCCTATCCCCTCTTCCTTATTTTGTACTTTATTGATGAACTCCAAGAAGCCAAAGCCTTCACAAAGTTTAATGTTCAATGGAAATATAACAACATCAAGATTAAAAACAGACACCAATGGAAAGCAGCCTTTATCATGCATAAAGGCCTTTTTGAACCCATGGTAATGTTCTTCAGGTTAAACAACTTACCTGCTACATTTTAGTAATTTATAAACAATTTCTTCCATGATATAATTACTAAAAGATGGCTGGTCATCTACATGGATGACCTTCTTATTTCCTTCCCTGACACTAACACACACAGAACCCACACCTTCCATATCCTTCAACAGATGGCAGATCTCAATCTCTACCTCAAACTGAAGAAGTGCACCTTTATCTCTTTTAAGATCAAATACCTAGACATGGTGGTTTACCCTGATGAACTTACCATGGACCCTATCAAGCTTAACAGCATTGTCAAATGGCCAGTTCCCCAGAAAGTCAAAAACATTTGTTTCTTTCTGGATTTTGCTAACTTCTATAGGTAATTTATTTCAAACTACTTATCCATTACCTATCTTCTTCTTGACCTTACCAAGAAGATGGCTCTTTGGACCTGGACTCTAGCCTGCCAGGAATATTTTGACTCACTTAAAGCCCTCTTCTTCTCAAAGCCCATTCTTCAACTCCCTAATATCTCTTGACCTTTCACCATTGCCACCAATGCCTCTGCCTACATATCAGGCAGTATTCTCCTCCAAATGGATTTGAACAGGGACTAGCACCCCTATTCCTATCTTTCTCAGATCATTTCTGCCACTGAGTGAAACTATGATATTTATGATTAAGAACTTCTCATGATTATCCACATACTCAAAGCCTGGAGATAATATCTTCAAGAATTCTTCACTTTATTCAGGTCTTTACTGATCACAAAAATCTCACTTACTTCTATACTCTTTAGACCCTTAACTGTCATCAAGCCCACTGGCTTCTCAACCTCACTAAATTCAAAATCCAGCTCCATTATATTACTGGATCCTCCCTTGCAGGTTCCAACACCCTCTTCCATTGTCCTGACCTTTGCTTCTCTGACACTGCCAATAATACCTCAGTTTATCTCTTTTGTTACATCATCAACACAATACTCTTTACTTACATCCACAAGCATGTGAAAATGAACCTTCTTTGCCTGTTCCTCCTTTACAAGTGGGATAACCCCATATATCTTCACTGACAAATACCTATATCAGTTGATTCTCCACCACTGTTATGACCACCCCCTAGCCAGTTACCCTGGGTATCTTAAAACACTTCAACTTATCAAATCTGAATTCTGGTGGCCTGGTATGGCCACTTATGCCCACTATTTTGTTGATAGTTGTGCTACCTGTTAACAAAACAAAGTTAACACTTACCTCTCTACCCCTGCCCTCTTCTCCATCTGCTTCACTGCCATCTGTCCCTTCCAGATGGTCTTCTGTGACCTGATTGCCAATCTTCCACTCTCTGATAATTATGATTCCCTGTTGGTTGTGGTTGACCACAGGCTTACAAAGAGAGTAATTCTCTGCCCCACCAAGAAGACCACCACTGCTAAGGGTATTGCTACTCTCTTTTTCCACAAAGCATACCTGCAATTTGATCTTTATAACAAGATTATCTTGGATTAAGGCTGCCAATTCATCTCTGCCTTTTTCAAGGAGCTTGATAAACTCCTTAACTACAATCTATTACTTTCTACTATGTACTATCCCCAATCAGATGGAAAAACTGAACAAGTCAACCAGGAGCTCAAAATCTATCTCTGTATCTTTTGCAGAGCCAATTCCTTCAAGTGGGCTGAACAGATCTCCCATGTGGAATTTGTCCACAATTACTGCTCTCATTCCATTACCAATTAATCCCTGTTCTATCTCATAATGAAATATAAACCCTTTGCCCTTCTTTTAGTAATTCCTGAGACCTTTATGCTTGCAGTTGCTAACAGACTGAAAAATCTGACTATACCTCTTTTACCAAAGAGACTAAAGTCTGGCTAGAAGCCAGAAACCTCAAATGCTTTATTATTAACCCCAAATTTGTGCCCAAATGTAAAGAACCCTTCACCATTATGGAGGTACTATTGTTATATGCCTAGTAAATACAATGGTCTCAAGCACATAACCATGAAAACTGTAAAGCATGTGATGCAAAGGTCATATGACCTAAGCACATGATTGTATGAATGAGTTGCCTTATCAAGGAAACTCTAGGCTAAGGCTAAGTCCATGTATTAGATTATTTCCCTGGCATAGGTATTACTTATATAATATGGCAGATTTTAAATGAAATTCAGGCACAATTCAATGAGATCTATCTAGGTTGAGGATCTGATCTGTGGCAGAGATTCAGATGAAATTTTCTTGGCCTTGCTGCTGCCATGCCTTATTTGTATTAGTAATCCTGTGCTGCTTCCCTTCTATTCTCCCACATTCTCATAATATGACTTCTCTTCCATTTCCATCCCTTAATTCATAAGGCCATTGCCTCACTTCTCATTGCTGCTCCATCCTTTCTCCATATCTATTTAATAGTGAGCTAGTACTACTATTGGTGCCCATAGATAGTAGTAGTCTAGGATAGGCCTCCTGTACTTGGTCTATGCATAGACCCTGACAATATATAAGGCAGAGGGTACAAGCTGGGATTTCCATAGTCTTGCTCTCTTGACCTCTTAGCTGGTTATATAATCTAGTGAACTCCTTGATTGGTCCCATACTAGCACTGCTGGCTTCTGATTTATACAAGGAACTCCACTTATTCTCTCTCTATTTGCCTAGTTGGGGCCACTAGCACAAAAGCCCACTTATAAATCTTAGTGGGAAGAAGTAACCACCAAGATTGTCTTGAGAACAGAATAGAAAGAGTCCATTTTAACTATCCCCTATCACATACTGCCTCCACCTTACCATCTCCTGGAAGTTCCATCTGGTCTTCCATGCTTTGTTGTTATTACTTATTACAAAAATGATATCCATGGGAAAAACTTCCCAGCCCTGTCTTTAGATCTTATAAAAGATCAAGAAGAGTACAAGATAAAGTAGATATTAAAACATTGCAGCTTATTTTTCTTTTATTTCTTTCTGCTCTAATAAAAGGGTTACTTAGCTGAAAAAGACTCATGAAAACCTGAGTCTAATCTCTGCAATACCTTCAAACTTGTCAAGGCATATAAATATTCCCACTCCCTACTCCCTTCCTTCTTAGCCCCCTCATAATCTCAAAAACCCCCTCAGAAACCCAAGCCCCTCAAGAGACCCAACCACTAAATATATTCTACAACTTTATCTACCATTCCTGCTTCACTCCCAACTTTACCACTGATCCTGCCTCTACTGTTCCCACTGTCTCTATCCCCAAAAATACTGTACATCAATCATTTCCCATTCATGCCCAGATTAATATTGACCATATTATTGAAATTTCTGCTAAGTTCTCCCTTATATTCTCTTTTTAAGCTTCCCTTATAGAATCTTTACACCCCAGTAATCTAGTAATCTTCACTCCTCTTTATGCCTCAGATTCTAAACCCACAACCCTTTCAAATACCTAGTCTAGCTCTATCCCCATCCCTTCTCCAGCCCTTTACCCTGACTCTTCCCCTCACATTATTGCTTCCTCTGCCCTTCATCTCACTGAACCTCTTGCTATTACTGCCATTAATTTTCCCATCACTGCCCATACCCTTTGCCCTGGAGATCACTCTCCCAATTATTCCATCATGGCCTGCTCTTTCATCTTTGATTCCCAACTATTCTTATCCATTAGGTCCCATCTCAATATAAATTTTCCCCTCTAGACCTTCTATATACTCTATTATCAAGTGAAATATATTCATCTTACCATCTTCCTTCTTTATTATTCAACAGAATTCTATGTTGACAATATTCATCTCAGGCTAAATGCCCTTTACCATCAGATGTTATTTGTCTTCAATGATCTCATCTATTAGCTTGAATTTGGTTTCTTGCTAATATTGATAGATTCAAGCATAAGTTCTCAGTGGCTTGTAATTACACTCCCCCAACTGCATCTTCCTCTTTCCTTTCCTTCAAGAAGATCACTATTATTACCCATGTAGAACACTGGTGGACTAGCCACCATGGCTGTGCCTCCCTTCTCCCTTCTTATCCTCAACATCATGATGGCTGCTTTTAATGCCATGTCCTTGGGCATTAATGCATTAACTGTGCAGTATACCAATGCCCCACATGTCTACAATGGTAACCAGGCCATAAACAGGCTAACTGCTCTTTTCACTGCCCTACACCTTGATTCTTCACCTTATTCTTCTCATGTGGCTTATTCTCCTCTCAGTAGTCCTTCCATGGCTTCTTCCACAGCTTATCCCACTTTTAGCATTCATATGGTTCCTATCACCATGCTCCTCTATCTCTTCCATCCCCTTCACCTTTATATTATACCAATGATGACAATGTCATCAATAAAATTGGCTAAGGACCCACATACAACACTGCATTTAATGACACACCAATGTATAATCAGTGGGAAAGTTCTGAGGGTATTTACATACTTGTACCAATTGCATCCTTGTCTGCACCAGCAAATTGGCATGGAAACCCAATAGCTCACAATATAGTCTGATAATAAAAGAAGGTGTTCTTGCTCATTTGCCTATTAATAAAATAGAAGATGCTGTCATAGTGAGCTTCTGGATTTCTATGGTGCTCTCTCCAGGCCAACCTTAATAAACAATGATAAACAATGTCAAACAGCATTAAAATGGTCTATTGCCATGGATGGTCCATCCCTTTCAAATTATTCCACAGCAAAATCCTCAATCACAGGGTATTGATCATAATGAGTGAGTAATTATCTCAGCTTTCACTTAATGGTTACATTAAGTTGCCAGGTAAAATTCCATTCTGGATCATTCTCAAAAATGAGTTGATAATTATACAAGCTGAGCTTGATGATCCTCTTGCCCTTCTTTTCAGTGATCTTCTAAGTAACCCTATTGTGGCTGAGTGCATGCCTGCTAGATATTCCTTCAGCTCTTGCAACTTCTATCAATTGAAAAACCCAGTGTAACACTCTAAGAACAAGGATGAGAATATGCTGGCCCACTTAGAGAGGAGCAACTGGATGCTCATCACTCCTGGAAACACAGTAGTCCACAAGCTGGCAGAAAGCATTGCAAAGGACCATGTCTATTTAGTCATTGACTTCTCTGGCCATTTGTTTCTCCAACTTTCAAGTCTTAATTGGTATATGTTGCTAACTGTATGGCTCCCCAGCATTAGTGCAGTCAAACAAGGCAGTTACAAAGTTGATGTGGAATTATACCCAACTGTTCAAATGTCTGCAAGTATCAGTTAGAAAGCTGAGCCACTGGTCTGTGAATGATGTGGAAGAGAATTTGCTAGGTAGCATTCTCACTAGCAATGAAAATGAACTACTCTTTGAATTTCAGGAGATTCAGGGAGCTCTAGAAAAGAGATGGTTATATTAGGTATGTTCTCTTTGTGTTGTAACATTCTGCAGTTGCTTACATGGGACTGTTCCAGGTGGCTGACAAGAATCAGCAAGATTTCAAAAATGTGTGTTTTTATACAAACAAATTTGAATGTATCTTTGTGCTTAGTGAAGGTGATGATCACACTGTGGTCAATTAGTGAGAGTACATGACATTCTATAATGTTTTGCAATGCTACAATAAGAATGTGGAGAAAATCAAGGACCATGGATCATTGGCTTTTAAGGTCAGCAATTTCACTACCCACTTTATTTAACCCCTGTTCTTCTCTGAGATTGACCATTATGCCTTTGAATATTACCAGTAGGCTCTGATTTGCATTCATACTCCCATGTCTCTAACCTTCCTGCAGGGAGAAACAATGGAGTTTTCCAATTTTTGTCAGGGAAGTTGGATTAGCACAAAATGGTGAGTGAAAATTTACTCCCAGGAGTGATCAGATGGTCATATCCCCTACTTACCAGATTCCATTCATCATCTCTGAGGTGATATCACAAGGGAAGCAATCTGACCACCAGTGGATGCTTGTTCAGGCTATTGCACTTGCATGTACTGGACAATTCCTTCTACAATCCACCTTCAAGCAAAGATTTTTCATGGTGGCCATCTATCTTAATAATGAGATAACTGCATCTTGGTATATTGTCATGCAGATGGGGCATGGATATGTGGGGCATTCAAATAGGCTGTGCCATGGTAGAGTGGTCAGTGTTCATGATCCTGCTGTATTGAATTACTCACAGAAGTGCACAGGTCTGCATTCACTGGAAAGACTTCAGACTTACTGACAAGGAAGCAGAGATTGACTTTCTCTGTGAGATGTATAATCTAGCAACAGAGATCAGCATGTTGGCTGGTGACTTGGACAGGTCAAAGGCAGATAGCCTGGATAGCATTAAGGTTGCCATGCAAGATGTTTATTGCTGAGCTTGAAACATGGTAAGATGACAAGGACACATGCTAGTCATGGCAATAATACCCTGGACTCTATCCCAGAAGCAAACTATAAGCATGATGGGTCATAAAATGATGATGATATAGATGTTTTTGAGGCTGAGGATATACAAAAAATTTTAGATCAGATGGATTATAGGATCACATCCATTCTACTGGGGGTACAAATTATTATTTTCAATGGTGTGCTGACCAACTCATGTGCCCCAGCATCCCCAACTCACCCAGATCATGAACAAAACTAATGGCAAGCATGAATATCTTAAGTTCATGGAACAAGTGAGAGAGGTTAAGGTCATACAATATCTCATGGAGATTAAGTCACCATCAAACCACACCATCTCCAGTGTTTGATTTTGGCCTGTACAAGAAGGGACCATAATATTGATGCCTGTCACTGGTGATTGGCTGATGGACCTGAATAACCCTAGCAGACATCTGTGGTCTGTGGCTTTACAACTCTTTGAAGTGGTTGCTTTTATGCACAAGTACAATGTTGCACACATGGACCTCAAACCACAGAACATCACCATTCCTCCAGAGGGCAGGCATCTATCAATTATCAACTTTAGTGTGTTGATTTGAGTCCATGGACCAGAAGTCAGGTACCATGGAATTGTCAGCATAAAGGACTACATGGCTCCAGAGGTTCACAAAGGACAATACAAGCCAATGCTGGCTGATCTGTGGAGTTGTGGGAAAATATTGGAAGAATTGTGTTCATACTGTGACATGTCAGCAGAACAGATGACTCTCCTAGAAATAGTGAGTCGACTAATGGAAATCAATCCGGAGGCATGCCCAACAATGACCACTGTCTTGGAGTGGATGACTCCCATATGTTGCAGGAAGGATGATGTTGTGGCTCCTGTGTTAGGCTAAGTCACTTTTTTTCTCTGTATTCTGTGCTTAGAGTCAGTTGCAGGTCTATTGTGACAGTACCTCCACTCTGTGCTTGAATGATTTACCACTTCCACCTCCAGAGCATACATAGACTTGACTAAATCATCAGTGTATTATTTAGCCATAATTTAATTTTGCAATTCATGAGTTGTGGCTTTATGCCTTAGTTAACCTGAAGTGTTCCTTTAAAACACTATAAAAACACTGTCATACACTCAGCAGTTGGAGTTTTGACAAGTGGTAAGCAAGTCTCATGCAGAATGGTGATGTTTCATTGTCCAGATAGACTGTTTTATTCCATTTGCATGCCACTCAGACACTTTCAAAGCTTTGTGAACTTGTCTGCAGATGAGTTTGAAATTAGCACATTGGTGAGTCTTCTGACTCTATTTCCATTTCCATATGCCAACATTGCACATCTGAAATGTATGCCATCTTCTTGTTCCTCAACATCTGCCTCCTGTAAGTTGCCTTTAGGTGGGCCATGACAAGGACATGTGTGCACTTCATGTTCATGGTAACATGTCAAGAACATATAGTATTGCAAGGAATGGAACCATTGTCAAGTCTGGAGTACTCCTTACCACCAGATGTTGGCAAATGACATGCAGTCACCATTGAAACACAAGCAGCCATTGGTATGACCAGTCCGCATTATTTCTCTCCACATGTAATTGATTCATGTGGTCAGGATTTTTCATGTGGTGATAGAAGATTTTTCATGGATATAGTTCTTCACTGAACTAACAGGAACAGAGTATTTGTTTTTGCTTTGTTCCTAAATCCACTGCAGTATTTAAAGGCTGCCCTGCATGGTACCAATCATTTTCCTTTTGTTTTCATACAGAATAGCATGAGTGGTGTTATGTGACTAGCAAACACAATGGTCCACAGCATGTGACCATGGGAACTGTTGAGCATGTGATGCAAATGGTTGCATAGTCATGTGACCAGGAGCACGTGATTGTGTGAATGAGTTGCCTTATAAAAATAACCCTAGGCTAAAGCTAAGTTCTAAATATCAGAGTATTCCCTTGCATCAGGTATTAGTCACATGATGTGGCAGACCTCAGATGAGATCCAGATTCCTCTGATGATATCTGATCTAATGATCTAGATTAGGATCTGATCTGTGGCAGAGATCCAGATTGGATCTCCTTGCCTTATGGTGGCCAGGCCTTTTTCATAGATCAATACCAGTGTGCTTCCATTCCTCCCACATCCTCATGGTGTGGTTTCTCTTCCATTCCCTTCCTAGATCCATGAGGCCACTGCCTCACTCCTTATTCCCACTCCATACATTCCCCTCACCTATTTAATAAGAGCCAGTAGTGCTATTGGTGTCCATAGATAGCATAGCTTAGGGTAGGCCTCCTGTACCTGGTCTGTGCACAGACTTAAGCAATATATAAGGCAGGGGGTGCAAGCTGGGGAAACCCAGTCTTGCTTTCTTGACCTCTAGGCTGGTTATACAGTCTGAACATTCAGTACTGCTGGCTAAGGGTTTACTCAAGGGCCCATCACTCATCCTTTCTCTATTCACCTAGTTAGGGGCCACTAGCATAAAAGCCCTACCAGTCATCTAGAACAGTTTAGGAGCATTCACCAAGGTTGTCATGAGTATCAAGCAAGGACAATAGCTTACCATTTCAAATGGTGACCCCCTATCTCAACAACTTTCCACTCTTTAACAGTTGGGCATGGACAAGTCCAACATAATATCACTGACTGATGTTGCAACAGTCTGGTTTAATGCATTCTCAAGTGCAGTTGCATCATCTGATATCACTGGCATCCTCAATCTTTTTCTCAATGTTGCAAACTCATGCAACAACCACTTTCACTCTCACGTGATTGTGGGAATCCCAACCCTATTCAGGCTAAACCCTAGCTTAGGACTTGGTTATACTATATGAGTACTCATAAGGTTAGTGACCACAAGGCACTTCTAGGATCTTCCCTAGATCTCCCCTGGATCTTCCCCGATCCCGATCTGATCTCATCTGTCAGATCTGACGGATCTGCCAATGGATCTCATCTGTGGCTAGAGATTCCCGTCCTCACTGTGTCCTGACCCCTTACCTTCCATTCCCCCACATCCATTTCATATCCGCCCCATGCATTTCCCTCATGGCCTACATGAGTTACGCTTTATACGCTATAGGCTGGCTTACTGTACAACTCTAGGGTAGACACTGATGTACATGGTCTGTGCACCATCTAGAGTAGTATATAAAGGCCGGCACTGAGTGCTAAAGTCCCTCAGACTTTATCACTTAGTAGCTCAGGCATTTAGGCTTACAAGGTTAAGCTCTTCTCGAAGATCAGGCCCTTCAAAGAAAGGCAGTTCTTAGGAAAGTCCCGCGTCTGAGTCTCTTATGTGTCCTCCTCGTCGCCATCATCCATAGCTCCTCGGTTGCTCCACTCCAGAGCCTCCCTTTAGAAGTTTCCTCTTTTCAGTGTTCCTCCTCTTCAGCATCATTGTCTAGGTGTAGTCTCTGATCTTCAGAGTTGTAACACTCAACAATGGGTTTTGAAAGGATATGCTGGCATTAACATGGGACTCTAGAGCTATCAAGGGCAGAGATGCAATTGCCAATTGTCTTCATCATCCTCTTGTTTCTGCAGG
>JBBPJW010000966.1:0-17643 GCA_038088935.1 Pulveroboletus aff. viridisquamosus
TTTTCAACAAGACAATAATCCAAAGCATACTTTATGCCTTGCCACTTTCTGGTTCACTGTTAAACACTAGGGTATACTCTGGATATTTTCCAGAATGCTCTGAAGAAATTGTTATAATGCTTTTTTCTTTTTTTAATCACATGACCTTATCTTATCTTCATCACATGGTTATCTAATCTGTTATCTTATCAGGGCATGTAATGGGTTACCTGACCTAGGGTATAGAATTAGCTACATACCTTTAACCCTGAGTATTCTCTTTTTATTTCTATATTCTTCTTTTTTATTTCAAAAGCAGGGACCCTTGATGGTTTTCACCAATGCTTCTTTTCTTTTTGATCCCCATGCTGCATGTATGGGAACATTCCAATCAGGGACTTAGTCTGTGCACAATACCATAGTCTATATAAACCTAGTCACATCACTCTCTGCTCTCCAGCTTTGAGTGTCCAATTTCCCTTTTTTTCTTCATTACCATGTTTTACCTTCATGTGTCTCAGACACTTTCTTGTTCAAGTTCTGGAACCTTTCCCTTCTTTTGTTCCAGAACACTCTCTGACTCATGTGCTTTGACTCATGATCCACTGCCCTCACATGAGTCATACTATTTAACATACAGACAGCTTCTCCTATGTTTCATTCATTTCCACACAGATCTATTATCTAGCACTCATCATTCACATAACTCATTCAACTAAGTCTGAACCTTGTTTCTCTGTATTATAAAGTAGTGTACTTTGCCTTTCTTCTCCTTACACTACCTCTACCTTTACCTTTTACACCAATCACTCAATACCTTGGTTACCTTGAGGCTACTCCCTCTTGATAATATATCCCTTCTTAGTCCATGCATTGGTGTACAAGAGGGAACCCTTGAACTCTGTCAACACCAGCTGTTAATCATACTCTGCAGGCCAGCATTCCTATCATTGCTTGACATCTCATCTGAGTACTCTCTTGCCAGTATTATCCTTGTGTTGTACCACTCCTTGTCCATGGGCTAACCCTTCATCAAGCTCACCCCCTCACAGTTCCCTCTTCTGAAGGTCTATACCTGACCCTACCCAGGCCTAGCATAACAAAAGAAGTAGCATAACTTTCATGACTACCATTGCTATAGCTTGCCCATTATACCACCCAAGCAACCCACATTTCTTGACTTCCTCTGGGATAAACACAGATTATCTCCTGCAGAGAATCTCCTTGATTCTTCTGAAACAGAAGAAACCCTAGCCCATTATCCTTCCTTGCTGAAAGATCCCATTGGTAACATTTTTGTTCCCTTCACTGAGGAACAGAACTTCAACCAAACCCTAGCCCACAAACTTGTGACCTCTCTACAGATCCTGAGTGCCCCTGCTCTATCCTCTCCTACTCTGACTTGCTGCCACCCCCTTTACTCCCTTCCCAGAACCACTATGTCTGACCCTGCTGCTACTGCCAAATCTACTGAGCTTTACCTTGGTACCCCAGAGTATTATGATGGAGACAGGTCCAAAGCCAAAACCTGGATGGATTCCATCCAGTTCTATCTCTTTGTCAACCAATCAGTATACAACACTGACAAGAAGTGAATTGTTTTCACTCTCTCATACATAACCAAGGGCCCTGCCCAATCTTGGGCTGCCATCTACTGCAAGCAATGCATCAAAGGCACTTTGGTAACCATGGGCTCCTTCACTGATCTGATCACTGCCTTCCTGGTAGCATTTCAGAACCAAGACATGATCAGCTCAGCCATCCACTGGCTGGCCAGCACACAGATGTAACTCAACAAGAAAGAAGAGTGGACTCCTTCCCTCACTAAATACACAGCTGAGTTCCAAAACCATGCTGTGACCTTCAAAATCAAGAATGACACTGTCCTGATCAGCTATTATAAGACAGGACTAGCTTCTTGGATCTCCCATCACATCCACTCCATGAAAACTGTACCTACCAAGATCATGGACTGATATCTCAAAGCCACCCACTTCAACAGTACCAATGAATGATCCAAGTTCATTGAACAATGAAGAAAGATTCCCAGGGTATTCACCTGGACTTTTACCACCCCCTTAACCCCTTGAATTGAAAGAGATCTGAATGCAATGGATGTTGACTCCATAAAGCTCAACAAACTCACCCCCCAGGAATAAGAGTACTGCCATAAAAATCAGCTTTGCTTCTGCTGCCAAAAATCTGGCCACTCTGCCAACAAATGCTTAACCTTTTTTTCTTTCTCCTTTAGCAAGCTAAAGAAAATGCCTCAAGTAAAGAAGGTCTCTGCTGAAGAACCATCTGGAATAGAAGAGGTTAGTGACAAAGAAGAAGTTGAAGTCAGAAGAGTGGGTTTTTAGATCAGAGCACCTCTCTTTTACAAGGTGCTTCTACTTTTTCTTGTAATCCTGTACTTGTATTACAATCTAGAAAAGCAATCTGAATCCCCATACAAGTTTCTCCACCCAAGCACCCAAGAAAAGTCATAGACATTTCCACCTTAGTTGATAGCAGTGCTCAAATTAACTGCATCAACTGGGAATTTGTGTTTCACCACAAGTTTCTGACCACTTACCTTTTCCAGGCCCTCTATGTCCAAAATGTGGATACTTCCACCAATAGCAAGGGAAGAATCACCCACACCTGTGAAGTTACCCTTCACATCCAATGTTTTACCTTCAAGGTTCTCTGCTACATTATGAAATGTGGCAGGAAGACCTTGATCCTTGAACTCCCCTGGCTGAAAGATGCCAACCTCTCAGTTAACTGGAAGAGTAGTACTCTTACCATTTCCTCTGCTGCAGATACCTTAAAGGAACTTTACTATTCTGTCTCCTTACTCCCTGGCTTGAAGCCTTATCACTACAAGCAAACCACCTTTGACAAAGAACACTTCATCAATTACCTGCAGTATACCACCTCCAAGAAGTCTCTCCAAGACTGTCTCTACCAATGACACTTCTCACAAGTTATTAATGCATGCTCCACATTCTTGCTCACTATCACTGTTGCAAAGCTCACTACCTCCACTGAGCTTTCCATTAAAGCCAAAAAGGCTCAACCCAAGATGAAACTCCCCCCAGAATATCAAGAGTTTATGTCTGTATTTTTGAACACTCCAAAAACCCTCAATCATCTGTTACCCAGCAGACCCTATGATTACAAGATAAATCTCAAAGATACCTTCATTCCCAAGATAGGCAAAGTTTACCCTTTGTCCCCACCTGAATGCCAGGCAACCAAGGAGTTCCTAGAAGAAAGCCTCTGGGCCAGAAAGATCTGACCATCCAACTCTCTCCAAGCATCTTTCTTTTTCTTCATTAAAAAGAAGGATGGTAAGCTCTGTCCTTGCCAAGATTACTGATACCTTAACAAACACACCATATGTGATGCATACCCACTCCCCCTAATTTCCAATTTCATCAATAAGCTTCATAAAGTGAAGTTATTCACCAAGTTCAACATTTGTTGGGGATATAACAACATTTGTATCAAGGACAGACACCAATGGAAAGCAGCCTTCATTACCCACAAGGGACTCTTTGAGCCTACAGTAATGTTCTTTGGCCTCAATAATTCATCCACTATATTTCAGCAATTTATGAATGATTCCTTCTGTGACATGATCACAGAAGGTTGGTTGGTCATTTACATGGATGACCTCCTTATCTCCTCCCCCAATGCTAAAACTCACTGCCTTCACACTGCCCACATCCTCAAATGCATGGCAGAACTCAATCTCCACCTTAAGTTGGAGAAATGCACCTTTGCTTCCATATCAGTGAAATACCTTGGAATGGTCATTCAACCAGGACACCTTGCCATGGACCCCATAAAACTTGATGGAATTGCCAAATGGCCCATCCCTTAGAAGATTAAGAATGTTTGATCCTTTCTTGGCTTTGTCAACTTTTACCAGTGATTTATCCCCAACTACTTCTCCATCACTTGCCTACTTCTTGATCTAACTAAGATGGCTCCCTGGTCCTAATCCACCTCTTTCCAAGAGTCCTTCAACTCCCTCAAGGCACTATTCCTCTCCCAGCCAGTCCTTCAACTCCCTAATCTTTCTCACCCCTTTGCTATTGCCACTAATGCTTCTACTTATGTATTAGGCAGCATTCTCCTTCAAACTGACACCAATGGAGACTGGCACCCCTGTTCTTATCTCTTGCAAACCTTCTCCCCTGCTGAAAGAAACTATGATATCTATGACTGGAAACTCCTTGTAATTATTCATGCCTTGAAAGCTTGAAGGCAATACCTCCAGGGCTTTCCCCACATGGTTCAAGTCTTCACTAATCACAAGAACCTTACCTATTTCTGTGTCCTCCAGATACTCAATCATTGACAAGCCTGCTGGCTTCTTGACCTCACTAACTTTGATATCCAGCTCTACCACATTGCTGAATCCTCCTCACTAGGCCCAATGCCCTCTCTCACCATCCAGATCTTTGCCTGGACTCCTCCACAGACAACTCAGAAGTCACCTTACTTCCAGAAACCATTTTCTGCTGCATCATTGATACTACTCTTCACACTCACATCCACAAATACCAAGTAGATAACAATCTTCCCTGATCTGGTAACTTTGACTTCCTGTTGGTCATGGTCAACCATGGCTTATGAAGGGGGTAGTTCTCATCCCCACCAAGAAAACTGCCACCACTAAGGGAATCACCACTTTCTTCTTTGAAAAATTCTACAAATGCTTCAGTCTGCATCTCAAAATCATCTCTAACCAAGGCCCACAATTTGCCTCCACCTTTGCCAAAGAGTTAGAGAAACTTTTCAACTATGACCTCACCTTGTCCACTGCATATCATCCTCAGTCTAATAGAGAGACCAAGCAAGTAAATCAAGAAATTGAGATCTATTTCTACATCTTCTGCAGAGCTAATCCATTCAAGTGGGCAGAGAATATCTCCCATGCTGAATTCACACACAACTGTCATCCCCACTCTGTAACTAATCATCACTGTTCTTTCTCCTAATGAACTATAAACCCCATGCCCTTCCTTCAGTAATCTCCAAGACCTTGATGCCTGCTGTTGCTAATAGGCTGAAACACTTGACTGCAGCTAGGGATGAAGCCCTGGCCACCCATGACCTCACACATCAGATAATGGCCTCTCACATCTGCTCAACATTTGTTTCCTTTACCAAAGAAATAAAGGTTTGGCTAGAAGCATGGAACTTGAAATGTTCTGTCACCAACTCTAAGTTTATGCCAAAAATGGAAGAATCCTTTGCCATTACTAAGGTGCTCTCCTCTGTAACCTATAGGCTCTGTCTTCCTGCAACCTGGAAGATTCATCTGGTCTTTCATGCTTTATTGTTATTGCTCTATTGTGAAAATGAAATCCACAGGAAAAACTTCCCAGCTTCACCCCTGGATCTTATAGAAGGTCAAGAAGAATATGAAGTTAAGTGGATATTAAAACATTATAGCTTGCCTTCTTCCTGTTCCTTCCTGATCTGATGGAAGGGTTACTCAGTGGAAGAAGACTCATGGGAAGCTAAGTCCAACCTCAGTAATGCTTCCAAACTCTTGGCTGCTTATAAAAAGCAGCACTCTCTAGAAACTCCCCCCATTACCTCTTTTTCTCAAACCACTTACACCAAGAAATCCAAAACCTGCTCCACTTCCAAGTAACCATTTCCTCTAACACCAATGCTTTCTTGTTCTCTGCCTCCACATCCCATCCCTGCCTATCCAGGAAACTCTCAACAACATCTTTCCCATGCATGCCCATTCTCTCTCTTCCAGGACCATCATTAACTGCACTGACTCATTACTATTCATGTTATCCACCATCTCTTTAGTCAATGGTTTCCCAGATAAGGAAACCACCTTAGTTCCTGTCATGTTGTCTCCAGCACTCATTTACCTGGCTAACACTATTATGCAACTAGTAAATACAATGGTTCATAGCATATGACCATGAGAACTGTAGAGCATGTGATGTGAATGATTGCATAGTCATGTGACCAGAAGCATGTGATTATGCAAATGAGTTGCCTTACAAGAATAACCCTAGGCTAAGACTAAGTCCTATTATCAGAGTATTCCTCTGCACCAGGTATCAGTCACATAATGTGACAGATCTCAGATGAGATCTAGATCCAGTACCCAATGATATCTGATCTCATGATCTAGATTAGGATCAGATCTGTGGCAGAGATCCAGATGGGATCTCCTCAGCCTCAAGGTGGCCAGGCCTCAATCATAGATTGGTACCAGTTTATCCTTCCATTCCCCCACATTCTCATGGTGTGGCTTCTCTTCTATCACATTCCTTATATGCAAGGCCATTGCCTTACTCCTATCTCACAATCCATGCATTCCCTTATCTATTAGAATAAGAGCCCCTTTAGCTATTGGTAACCATAGATAGTTACATTTAGAGTAGGCTCCCTGTAGTTGGTCTGTGCATAACCACAGACAATATATAAGGCAGGGAGCTAGGGCTGAGAATTCCCTCAGTCTTAATCTCTTGTCTGTTACAGGATCTACAAGGAATAGCCCTTGATCTCTTAGCCATCCCCAAGAGGGGAATCCCTTTGAGCTCTCATAGGTTTGGCTCCTTAGGTTGCTGAGCATCTGCTTTATACAGGACCTATAGTATTCTTTCAAGCAGCCTAGTTAGAGCCACTAGCACAAAAGCTCATTGTGGATCTAGACACAAGGGCAAACATTAAGAAGTCATGAGACCAGGATGGCAAGAAGCCATAACACAATGTCCCTCATATCAATGCCCCATGTGTCTCTGCTGGCAGCCCAGCCATAACCAGGCTCATTGCCCTCTTTGCCAACCTTACCCTGCATTCTTATCTTCCTCATATTCCACCTGATTTACTTGATCCTCCCACTCCTCTCACTTCTTCCACTGCTCCTGCAGATCCTATTACCATGCTCCCACAACTCACCCATCCCCACCATCTTCTTATCACACCAATAATAAGGATGATATCATTAATAATGTCAGCTGGACCAACATTACCAGCTCCCCTGCAGCCTATAACTAGTAAAGTCTGATAGAGACATCAGACATATGACAGAGGTAATATTACAATTCCCCATTTCTTTTTCATTACCACATTTCACCTTCATGCATTTCAGACACTTTCTTGTTCAAGTTCTGGAACCTTTCTCTTCTTTCATTTCAGAACACTCTCTAATACATGCACTTTGACTCATAATCCACTGCTCTTGCATGAGTCATACTATTTGACACATGGACAGCTTCTCCCATATTTTATCCATTTCCACACAAATCTATTACTTAGCACTCATCATCCACATGACTTATCCAACTGAGTCTAAACCTTGTTTCTCTGTATTATAAAGTAGCATACTTTGCCTCTCTTTTTCTTATACTACTTCTACCTTCACCTCCTATATCAATCACTCAATACCTTGGTTACCTTGAGGCTACTTCCTTTTGATAATATATCTCTCCTTAGTCCATGCATTGGTGTACAAGAGAGAACCCTTGAACTCTGTCAACACCAGCTGTTGATTGTACTTTACAGGCCAGCATCCTTGTTGTTGCTTGATACCTCATCTGAGCATCCCCTTGCCAGTGTCATCCTTGTGTTGCACCACTCCTTGTTCATGAGCTGACCCTTCATTGAGCTCACCTCCTCACAGTTCCCTCTTCCAAAGATCTATGCCTGACCCTACCTGGGCCTAGTGTAATATTGAGCACTTGTACTATATTTGTGTTAACTTATAGCTCCCCTTAATCCAAACCCTTTTCTGAGCCTGTGGCACTTCATCTTGATGTGGATAACACTTGCTCAAAGCTTCCTACATCCCTTTTCCTCCCTTATCTCATCTATTAGTTTTGTTTTACAGAAGACATTTTTACAATGAGCAAAAAGAGTATTGATGAAATACAGCCACTTCAAAGTAAGAGTTACTAATCAGAAAGCAAAAGAAGATTATCTAGACAAGATTACCAATAAGAAGATCCAGCAGCTTATCAAGAGAACTACCAGATGCTATTATTGCTATTGAAAGAACAAGGCAGAAAGAAAAATGTTGAGAAGAAAATTCAAGATTACAAGACATTGTAACATTCTGATTACTTACCTTTTAAAGAAAAGAATCAAGATTATTGAAGAAGATAGGAAGAAGATCAGTTGTATGCAGAAATTTGCCTCACAGAAACTTAGAACTTTCAGACCTGCAGCCTTCTTAAAAAAAACCCATCCCTTGGTCTAGCTATGGCTAGTAAGCAATCCAATATCACTGACCTCATTGATCAAATGTTGGAGCTTTCACTGCAATCAAAGAACAATATTACTAGGAAGATCACAGACCCAGGGTGTTGGAATGGCAACAAACAAAAGTGGAAATGTTGGTAAATTGCTCTACAAGTTTGGGTAAGAGAGCAGGAGTGGAAGAGCAACCACTTAAGGGTAATAGCAGTGCTCTCCCAGATGAAAGGAGCTGCTGACAATTTCACCATGCTTATCTTGATGGAATATAATGATTTAGAAGATCAGCACATCTGGCAGGATGGCCAGAATACAGGATGTTTATTCAAAGAGGTAGCCTGGCCTTTATGGCTAGATTTACAGGCTAAAATAAAGGGGCACTTTCAGATTGAAGAGCTAACCCATCAAAGCTTAAAGAGGCTTCAAGCCCTTTGGCAATAAGGAAATAAAATCAACAAATTTCTCAACAAGTTCAATCTTCTTAGGAAGTATTACAACTCTAGATTCCAGAGGCTAGACCTAGATGAAGAGATAGAGAAGGAACATGAAAAGAGGAAAATCCTGAAGGAGGCTCTGAAGAGAAGCAACCAAGGAGGGATCAATGAAGGAGAACTCAGAAGAGACTTATGCCTGTGCAACTAAGGGCCTAATTCTAAAAGGGTAGGAATTCAAAGAAGTGCTTTAAGCAAAGTACAAAGTGATCAAGTCTGGAGAGACTTGACTATCCATACCTGCCCCTTATATATGGCCTAGGGAGGTGCACAGACCAACTATACTAGCCTACCCTAGAGTACTGCTATCTATGGACTCCAATAGCAGTAAGAATGCACTATTAAATAAGAGAGGTAACTGCATGGGGCAGATATGAAGGAGTAAGGCAGTGGCCTCATGGATCAAGGGAAAGAATGAAAGAGAAGAGAAGATCTTGTAATGGAAGCTCAGGGTTGCACATGAGGATGGGAATCTCTGCCACAGATGAGATCATAGATATAGATCCAAGGATCCATCAGATTCAAGGAAATACTACTAGATCTTGATAGGGAAGATCCATGGGCAGATCCTGGGAAGATCCCAGATCCCTAGTCATGTGACCACTGACTAAAAGGGTACTCATAAGAATAGCCAGACCTCAGGCTAGGGTTACCTGAAAAGAAGTATCTCTCCTATAATCATATAATGTGAAAGTGGTGGTTCTATAAGATGTATAACAGGAAGAAAGCTGAGGTGGACAACAACCATGCAGTAGAACTGCTGAAACAGGCAGTAGATTACCAAATTTACTTACAGGTCACACTGCAAAAAGAAAATAATGGCCAGTATTTCAATATGTTCACTTACTTCCATCAAGTGGGGAGAATGTTTGAGAAAATGATGATCAAATAACCTTCCTTTAGATCACAAGGTCTGCCTCCTTACCCTTCTTATCAAACTTGATATTCACAGCAGTTCTATCTGAATTAATCCCCTTCCCCTCATTTCACTGCCATAGGCACCCAACCTGGCAGGGGTATGCCAATGGAAGTTGATTACCAGGAGACAAGGCCCACCAGGCCTTCAATCATGTGTTACAACTGTGGCAGAATAGGTCACATATCAAGGAAATGCAGGGCCTCCTGAAACCCTGCCTATACTATAACCCTCCCTTATTTCCTTTCTAGGCCAACACAGTCTACTCAACAGCATCAACAACAAGTCCAACCAATACAGTTTGGAGAGTTCTCACCCCCAGATGAGAATTGGTGGTGTTCAGCTAAACTGGAGGCCATAGGTCTGGTGTACAATATGGCAGATGCAGCCTGATTTCAAGAAATACCAGCTGCATCTTGGAGCTTGATGGAGGAGGCTTGAGCTTATTTCAAGGATGTTTTTGAGAATGAAGTGAAACAGGAAAAAGTGGAAGGGAGTACAAAAATCTAGGTGGTGTACTTCCTAATAAAATATCTTCCTTTTCAAAGTTTGTATCAAATTGCCTTTAGGCCAATGTAACTTGTTTTCATGCTGGGAAGGCATCTCACATGAGTGTGGTCCCAGCTGATGGGTGCTTAATTCCTTCCACCAAAGGAACTAACAAGCATTTATATACAGACTTTGAACTGGAATGAAAAACCCTAGATCAAGTTTTTCATCAGATGGAACAAGACAAATTATAAATAGGAGTAAAAGTATTAGGGGAAGTAAGAGGACAAGAAGGAATTTGGGCTCAAGCTTGTGATTTCACTGACACCATTCTAGACTCTGGAGCCTCACTAACCTTCATTGACCAGAAATATGTGTGGCAATATGGATTATATGAAAAACCTCTGAATCAATTTCTTATAGTATATAATGCTAATGGAACACAAGGTATAATTGAATCCATTACTCACTATGTAGTGCTCTACATCTCAGTCAAGGACAAGGATGGCATATGGCATTAAGAACATATTCATGCAATGGTATTGCATTTAGAATCACTAAACATGCTCATAGAATATGATTGGTTCAAATGACATAATCCAGAAATTAATTGGATCAAGAAAATTATTGTGTTCCCTTAGTGTGCAAACCAGTGTCATGTATAACACATCAATACAGTGGAAGACAATGACCTTAAGAAACAACTCCCTCAGAAAGTATGGAAATTTCTAAAGGTTTTTTCACAGAAGAAATTGGAATGAATGCCAACTTATAAACTATGGGATCATGCAGTTGAACTCAAGAATGACTTTGTCCCAAAGAAAGGATGCATTATTCCATTAGCTAATGAAGAGTTAGCTGAGGTTTGAGAACTCATCAAAAAGGAATCTGCTAAGGGATATATATAGCCCTTCAAGTCACCTCAAACCTCCCCAGTGTTTTTCATTGGTAAGAAAGATGGAGGAAAATGGATGGTTATTGATTACTGGTACCTCAATGAGGCAACCATAAAGAATAGTTACTCTTTGCCACTTATTTCCACACTTATTGATTAGTTACAGGGAGCTAACCTTTTTACTATCCTAGATCTTCAATGGGGTTACAATAACATTCACATTAAGGAAGGGAATGAATGAAAAGGGGCTTTCACAACCCCTCTTGGTGCATACAAACCTCTGGTAATGTATTTTGGCATGTGCAATTCCTCTGGCACTTTCCAAACTATGTTCAATAATATCTTTGCAGACATGTGGGCTGAAGTACTAATTTACATAGATGATATCATTATCTTTACTAAGAATAAGTCTTTTAAGAAACATTTTACTGTTGTCCAGGAGGTACTACAACAGCTGCAAGATCATGAACTCTTTCCCAAACCCTTCAAATGTCACTTTGCCAAAGAAGAAGTAGATTATTTGGGGATGGTGGTATCTAAAAAGGGATAAAAATTCAGCTTAACAAAACTAAAGTGATCACAGATTGGCCTTAACCCCATACAGTCAAACAGGTGCAATCCTTTTTAGATTTATCAAACTACTATTGTCATTTTGTCCCCAATTTCTCCTCTATCACCTAACCACTTCATGTATTGACCAGAAAGACAGTTTTCTTCAAATGAACCCCTAGATATACTAACACATTCTCTACCCTTAAACAATTACTCTCCTCTGACCCTCTTCTCATATACCCTGATTTCTCACAACCTCTTTGCATTGAAACAGATGCATCCCAAACAGCAATGGGCACTATTCTTTCCTATCAACTTACAGATGGATTCTGGCATTTAGCAGCCTATATGTTAAAATCATTTCTTTCCACTGAGCTTAACTATTCTATCTATGATAAAAAGCTCCTCACTGTTATCCAAGCCCTGAAAGCATGGCATCATTATGTCCATATCTTTAACCCTAAGTATTCTCTTTTCATTTCTGTGTTCTTCTCTTTTATTTCAGAAGCAGGGATCTGTTGCAAACCATGCAATGACCACTTTCATTCTCATGTGATCATGGGAATCCCAACCCTTATCAGGCTAAACCCTAACTTAGAATCTGGCTTATACTATATGAGTATCTCTAAGGTTAGTGGCCATGAGGCACATCTAGGGATCTTTCCTGGATCTTCCCCTGATCTCCCCGATCATGGATCTCATCTGTCTCATTGGATCTGATGGATCTAGAGATGGATCTCATCTGTGGCAGAGATCTCCATCCTCATTGTGTCCATGCCTATTCTCTTCCATTCCCCCACATCATTATGAGAGGCCCTTTGCCTCATTCCCTCTTCCGCCCCATGCATTTACCTTACGGCCTACACAAGTAAGCCTTATATGCTACTGGCTAGCTTACTGTACCACTTTAGGGTAGACACAGATATACATGGTCCGTGCACCTTTTAGAGTAGTATATAAAGGCCGGGCCAAGAGTGCTAAAGTCCTCAGACTTTATCACTTGCAAGCTTAGGCAGTTTTAGGCTTTAGAGCAAAGCTCTTCTCAGGAAACCAGGCCCTTCAAGAGGCAGAGGTCTTTAGAAGCTTGAGCAAGTGTCTCATCCGAGTCCTCCTCGTCATCACTCATCAAGGCATTTCTCAGTTGCTCCTTGTCTGAGCCACCTTTTAGTTTCTTTCCAGTGTTCCTCCTCTTCCATCCTCAGCTAGGTGTAGCCTCTGGTTTCCAGAGTTGTAACAGGATCCTTGATAGCTTTTACCAATGCTTCTCTTCTTTTTGATACCCATGCCACATATATGGGAACATTCCCATCAGGGACTTGGTCTGTGCACACTACCATAGTCTATATAAACCTAGTTGCATCACTCTCTGCTCTCCAGCTTTAAAAACTTGTACTTTACTTATGTTAACTTATAGCTTCTCTTAATTCAAACCCTTTCCTGAGCCTGTGGCACTTCATCTTGAGGTGCATAACAGAAATGGTCAAATGAAGCTTTGACTTCATCTTATCTGGTGCATCTTTGCACTAGTTCTAGTGCCCTGAATTTCAAAAGGGGGCAGAAAGGATTAGAGGGTCAGAGTAAGTTATAGAGACTTGATTACAGAGATATAAGGATATAAAACCTGCTCACAAGGCAAAATGTGTTGCAAACCATGCAACAACCACTTTCACTCTCACATGATCATGGGAATCCCATCCCTTATCAGGCTAAACCCTAACTTAGGATCTGGCTTATACTATATGAGTATCTTCTAAGGTTAGTGGCCACAAGGCACATCTAGGGATCTTCCCTGGATCTTCCCCTGATCTCCCAATCTCGGATCTGACCATCTCCATGGATCTGACAGATCTGCCAAGGTGATCTCATCTGTGGATTGAGATCCCCGTCCTCATTGTGTCCACACCTCTTCTCTTCCATTCCCCCACATCTTATGAGAGGCCCTTTGCCTCATTCCTTCTATCTGATCCATGCACTTACCATATAGCCTACATGAGTATGCCTTATATGCTACTGGCTGGCTTACTGTACAACTTCAGGGTAGACACAGATGTACATGGTCCGTGCACCTCCTAGAGTAGTATATAAAGGCCGAGCTCAAGGTGGTAAAGTCCTCAGACTTTATCACTTAGCAGCACAGGCAGTTTTAGGCTTTAGAGAAAGCTCTTCTTAGGAAACCAGGCCCTTCAAGGCATAGGAACTAGGCAGTCTCGAGTTCGAGTCTCATATGCATCCTTCTTGTTGTCATCACTCTTTTAGGTCACTCCTCGGTTGCTCCATGTCTGAGCCTCCATTAGAAATTCTCTTGTGTCACTCCTCTCTTACCATAGTCTAGGTGTAGCCTCTGGTTTCCAGAGTCATAACAAAATGTGAATCCAGAACAGCAGAAGAGAGCACTGAATTATGTTGATATTCAAATGGAGGTACAAGATATAAAGCTATAGTACTTATATCTTAGAGAAGTGGATTATCTAAAGAAAAAAAATATAATGAGACAGGAGTTGTCTCAGAAGCAAAGTCAGGTGCCAATGCAACCTGGATATGAATGGAGATGTCAGGAATGATGCTAACAATGTCATATCAAGATGAAACTAAAGGATGATAGAAACAAATAAGAAGGAAAGAAACAGGAACAGAAACAGGAACAGGAAGTAAAATTGGAATAACTATGGAGTTGTATTAGAATGGCTCAAAACTAAGTATACAAAGTTGTAAGTGTCATTAGACAGAAGGAGATGGAGGTAAGAGCAAACTAAATAATACATAGCTGATAAACTAAAAACAACTGGAGTTGCATCAGAGATAAAGTGGAGTCAACTTTATGGCATGAAATATGATATTTACAAAAAACACATTAACAAACTTGATTGGCCTTCCAATAGCTATTATAGAACATATTTGGAAATATTTGAAATGTCATGTGTGAAGCTATGACCAAAGAATCTTGGTAAGCTATGGAGGGCTTTAATAAAGGAATGGGAAGGTATAAAAGATGAGTATAAATTTTACAAGAGCATGTTGAAACTGCAGAATACTGCAGGATACTTGTAGTCACTAAGTATCCTAAGGTAACTAATGGTCCAATGTAGCTATTAGCTTATGTAAGCGGAAAAGCATGGATAGTCAGAGCATGCCAGATAGGGTTCAAGCATTACTGGAAGCTAAGGGTGCCCACATTAGATACTAGAACATTTGGTTGCAGCATTTAGTCACTTTCATTTAATATCATCTGATTATTTCAGAAGTTCGTGAATCAAAAAATGTATTGCACAGCAGTTTTTTCAGATTTCGTGTTACTGAGCTCAATACATTAAAATATTACACCCTTGCATTACACCACTTTGATCTATCAAACAAGCCCGGTATCTCATTGTAATGTAGGGATGGGGAGGAGAAGTAGCCCGAGAAAAAAAAAATATGACATGCTGTGCATTTCCTATTTGAGATACTATACAACTCTTGCTAGAGAGTACTGTATACGACGAACAGAGACCTCATTCAAAAATCTGCACTACTAGCACTATTGCTCGTTGTATTTAAAAATAATTTGTCCGCGATCACTAAGCCTCAAAGTGACAAATGTTCTTCAATCTTTGTGGTTTCATGTCCCACACACCATCACCTTCACGGTGGCGTGGGAGTGGGCACACACATTTCGCGGGCGTTGCCCACCCCCAATATCAGGGTTAGGCATTGCAAAAGGTCACTAGATAGGGGAGTGTGAGAAGGAGAAGGAGAGAAGCAAAGAATAAAGAGAAAGGGCGTAAGGAAATGCGGGATATGTTGGGGCTTACCGGTGCACTAACCTATATCTTGCCAACTATGATGCCGTCAGACGGCACTCGGAATTTTCCACAGTCGAGAAGCAATTGATCTCCACGTAAGGTGTTCAGAACTTTGGCCACAATAGGCACTGCGCGCCATCATGCTTCTTAATAGTACAGGTCACACTACCCCAGCGGAACAGTGCGTGGACCCACTTATAAGTCGCCCGCCATACGCAGAGGTAAACAACCGCAGACTGCCCTGTACCACCATGTCTGACGAGATAACGACAAACCTCCCTCTTCCCGCCCCAGACCAAGCGTACATAGATGTCTCCGCCCTCGAGGCCGGAAACATAAGCGGTTCCATAAACCTGTTTCTCGCAGACACAGCACCTGAAATCATAACGTCGCCCTCCCTTGCCTTCTCGCTGCGCCATTCCAAGTCGGGCACTCAGCTCGTGTTCGATCTTGGGGCGCGGCGCGATTTTGAGGGGTACCCACCACCTTTGCAGCAGTTCGCAAAGTCCTTTGGCCTCTCATTCACCATAGAGCAGGACGTCGCAGAGTCACTTCTGAATGGTGGCGTCTCACCTGATAAGGTAGATGTCGTTATCATTAGCCACCTCCACTGGGACCAGTAAGTGGACATTCAGCTCGCGAGTCGTCATAACACTCAACATAATCCATTGGTGCTTTTTATGTGTGATGGTACAGCATCGGCGACCACACTCCGTTCACAAAGGCGACATTCATCGTGGGGGAAGGATGTCGGCAGCACCTAGAGAACGGATACCCCGGAAACCCAGATGCGATTACCTCGTCGACTGCCGTCCCTGTTGAACGTGCGCGATTCATATCCAAATCAGAAATGAACGATCCTATTGGCCCGTTCCCACATGCACTTGACTTTTTCGGAGATGGGAGTCTATACATTATAGATGCGCCAGGTGAGCGAGCGAAGACAAAAAGAAGTGATAGATGTTGAGACCGACATGGATGTAGGTCATTACGCCGGCCATATCAATGTCCTCGCACGCACGTCCGCAGACGGCTCCTGGATCCTTCTCGGTGGTGACTCTGTGCATGACTGGCGGCTCGTGACAGGAGAGAAGACGTTTGCGTTTATGAAGGACGAAGCGACAGGACATATGCGGTGCATAGCACATGAGGACAAGGACGCTGCGGAGGAGAACCTGAGGAGGATCAGGGCGCTGCTCCAAGTCCCAAGGGTGCAGCTGGTGATTGCGCACGACGCGAGGTGGTACAACGCGAACAAAGGGGGGTCCGCCTTCCTCCCTGGAGTGATACCACCGTTGGTCTCGTGAAAGGTATTGTCACGAGGGTCACTACACCGTACGATGGTGCTACGTCGATAAATTAAATTTTAGTGGGGAGTACACTTGGGAAGCTGCTACCCGCCTGTGTAACAGTTGTAAATGAACCTTGGAATTTAGCAAGACTCCTGTTAGCGCGATGCGGAGCTCGCACGAGTGGATGCTACGCGCACATACACCTAGTCTCGAACATCTGGAATATAGTGAAACGGGTACTGATGAGTATAGGTGTGAAGCTATCAAACGAAAAAAGTCTTAGGTAAGCTGTGGCTGTACGTTTGATCCTGCCACGTGGAAGGCTTAGTGGGACCCGCATGTCTAATCCTAGCATGTCTCGACTGCCATTTACACCTTCAGCACTTGTTTTCCTGAGCATTTGCACAGCGTTTAACATTGCCTGGAGCGGACTAGGATCGTTCTGTACGTTTGCTACTCACACTCTGTGAGCAGCAACGTGTTCGCAAGTACAACAAGCACGTCGACTTCATGTTAAGGTACAATGCAAGCTACAATACAATTCAAAGATCACCCACGTTCTAACACAAATTAGTCCATGTCGCTATTCTCTTCCCCTCCACCTGTCTTTCCATCCGTGCCTTGGTTATCCTGTCCTCCCCATCCATGCCCACGAGTGTACGGAACAACGCGAGTCGAAGCGGGCGACGGACACGCGATTCTTGAGGTTGACCCAGCTCGAGAATGTCGTGATGCTCGACCTTCCGCGGTGGTGCCTCGTCCAGATGCATTACGGGTGCTGCTCCAGACGACACGACCACGGCCATCTGTCACAAAAGGTGGGTCTACGTCATGTTCACATTGAAGATGGCCAGGTGAAATGTCCGTCTGACTGTTCCCGGCAGGTTGGAGGGCGGCTGGTTGTTGCTCCAGTAACGACCGAGGGACGGGTGTGCTTGCCGAAACGGGGGTCCCAGATGATTCGATAAGATGATTGGAACCGGTAGCGAATGTATCTTCAACGGATTCTTCCTCGTCTTCC
>JBBPJW010000967.1:0-17635 GCA_038088935.1 Pulveroboletus aff. viridisquamosus
TTTTACTAATTACTCTCTATTTGCCATTGGTTCCTATTTAGTTTCCCTTTGCCCTATTTCCTTATTTAGCATTGTTCTCTGTACACCAGCTATCTCATGTATTTCTCATGGCCTGGTCCATGCACATCTTGTAGTAATATATAAAGGGGCAATGGCATAGACTAATTTTCCAGTCTAGAGCACTTGTTTACCTTGTTTCCTAGTGCCTCCTCTAGGCTGCCATTTTTTTGTTCCCCCAGTTTTGAGCACCCCCCAAGGTGGTTTTCTCTTGCTGTTGATCTAGATTCATAACAATAATGAAGAAATATTTCAAATATTATAGGAAGAGACATCTAGTCAAAGACTGCAAGATGAATCTGCCATTCACTCCTTTTGAGGACTTCAATCTACAACAATGATTATATATAGTATAGTATGGGGATTTCTCTTTAGAGCTGAATACACAAGGTTGATATACCACTAAATCAATCAATATGCATAAGCTTGAAGCAGAAGCAAAAAAGGAACAATTAGCATGTATTCAAGAAATTCAAGAATAGCCTTAGTTCTTAATAGAAGAAGCTGGGGCCTACTTTAGGGACAAGTTCACCAATGAGATAAAACAGGGTTTTGTTAGTGAATCTTGATTAATTAAGGTAATTAAGATTCTATTTTTAAAAATAGTTTTTTTCCTTTGGCTTTCAACATTGACACTTATAGTAGTTCTGGTAACAACTGTAATATGGACTTTAATCAAGTTTCTAGTTCTGCCTCTAAGAGATCTTGAAAGAGCTTGGCCACAGGCAATAAAGCAGTACTTAATTCCTTATCAAAAGAAAAGAAATTGAAGGTAGTTTATTCTCTTGAGCTAGCACTTACCTTTTAGATTATAAAACCCTTGAAAAAGAAACATTAAAAACATATGCAAAAGATGAATTTTGTATTGAAACAGGAATAAAAGAATTAATATAAAATTGGCAAGAAAAGGAATGGGTAAAAATGGGAACAATATTTGCACTAATAGACTCAGATATCTCCATTACATTTGTGGATAAGAAATTCATACAAAAGTATGGCATTAATGAACTACTGTTATTGAAGGGAATACAAGTAAATAATGCCAACAGATTAAGAGAAAACATTGGTGAAGTATGAACATAAGCATAAGTAATACTTTACATCTGAATAGTAGACAAGAATAATCAATTATATGAAGTAGCCATTCAAGTTTCATAACAAATCTAGGAGAATTAGAACTGACTTTAGAATATAATTGGTTAAAATAACATAATCTGAAGATTAATTGGGTAAATAAGATCATAGAGTTTGTATTTAACTCTATCTCTTTAAGATCTCTTTCAAATAAAGAGAAAGAATTGCAAGAACAGATATCAAAGGAATTTTGGAAATATCTTGATATATTTTCCCAGAAAAAATCCAAATGAATGCCAGTTAGAAAGTTATGGGACCATGTGATAGAACTTAAAAATGATTTCATTCTGAAAAAAGATTGGATAATACCTTTATCTGACACAGAAATGGAGGAAGTTCATATCTTTGTTAAAAATGAAACTGCAAAAGGATACATTTAACCCTCCAAGTCCCCTCAAATGTCACCTGTGTTTTTCATTGGAAAGAAAGATGGTGGGAAATGAATGGTCATTGACTATAGATACCTCAATGAATGGACCATCAAAAATTCATACCCCCCTTTTCTTAATCTCTACTTTGATTAACCAATTAAAAGGTACAGATCTGATTACAACTTTAGATCTTCAATGGTGCTACAACAACATTTATTTATGTGAAAGCAATGAATGGAAAGGTGCCTTTACCACCACTATTGGTGCATTTGAGCCAGTCATCATGTACTTTGGAATGTGCAATAGTCCAGGAACTTTCCAGAACATGGTTAACAATATCTTTCATGATCTCTGGCCCTTTGTTCTTATTTATATTGACAATATTATTATCTTCAAAGGAAAATTACAACATGAACACACATAGCTTGTCAAGCAGGTGCTCAACCACCTTAGAGAATTTTTTTTTTTTGAAACCATCAAAATGTCACCTTATTTAAAATAAAGTAAACTATTTGGGTATAGTGGTCTTTAAAGATGGGGTTGAAATGAAAAAAGGAAAAATGCAGGCTATTGTTGATTGGCCAGTGCCTTGTACTCTAAAACACATTCAAGCTTTTCTTGGCTTAGCCAATTACTATTGATGATTTATTTAGGGTTTTGCTAATATTACTCATCCTCTAAATAATCTTACTTGGAAAGATACACCTTTTCACTGGAATAAGGATCAGCAAGCAGCTTTTAAGGCTCTCAAGCATATTATGTCTTCCATGTCCTTCCTGATTTATTCTGACTTATCTTGTCCCATTTGTGTTGAAACAGACATATCTGCTATTGTTACAGAAGTGGTCCTGTCTTACCTAGTTGATGGTCATTAGTAATCAGCTGCCTTCCTCTCCCATTTATTATCCAGTGTGGAATGGAATTATTCCATTTATGACAAAGAACTATTGGGAGTTGTTCATGCTCTTTATAAATAATGACATCTCCTTCTTGATAATCTAGTTTTTGAAATCTGGACAGATTATCAGGCCTTGGAACATTGGTGAAAGCCTTATGATTTTTCTCCTTGCCAGGCTCATTGGGTTAAAACTCTCATGGAATATCATTTCACCATCATCTATAAACCTGGTTCTAGTAATGGCTGTACCAATGTGCTTTCTCACTGGGCAGATCATGGGGAAATTGCTAATAAACCAAACAAGAATGTTGTTGTTTTTTCTCCTTCCTTTTCCTCTGCCTACCCTATTACCCTTTCTAATTCTTTCTTGCTTTAGATTATTTCTGCTTTTTCTTCTTTTTCTTGCAATCTTCTGGGGTTGTGTTATAATTCAGATCAAAGATACTTTATACAGAAAGACACTAATGCCCTTTTTGTACTGGAACCTTCCAGGCAAGAGGCTATTCAATATTGTTATGACTTCTCTATTGCAGAACATGAAGAATGACAAAGAACTCTTCATTTACTTAGGCAATGATTTTTTTGGCTGAATTAGGCAAAAGATATGGATACTTATTTACAAATCTGCCAAGTGTGCTCCCTTATAAAGGGTTTGCTAAAAGCACCAGCAGGAAAACTTCTTCCTCTTCCTCTTCCTTTTTCTCCATGGAAAGATCAAATTTCATAACAGAACTTCCCAAATCAAATGGCTACAATGCCATACTTGTAATAGTAGACTATTTCTCAAAAGAGGTCATTTTTATTCCTTGTTCTTCTAATGCTACCTCTTCCATCAAGCTAGCTTGAATGTTCTAAGATAATGTATGATGTAGACATAGACTACCTTTTTTTATAGTTTCAGACCAAGGACCTCAATTTTCTTCTGCATTTATATAAGAGCTATGCCACTTCTGAAACAGCAAGCAGCCATCCTGTCCTTGTGTCTTGTGCTGTCCAGTGGACACCTTTCCTAAGAGCTGTGATTTTAACTAGACCACAGGGAACTAGGCAAAAGGAAGTAGAGTGAAGAGTCAAGTGCCTTGTATAAAGCCCTAGAGCTCAAGTGCACAAGACTGGGAAATCCCAGCTTGCACCAGCCCTTTATATATGATATAAAAGTGTGCACAGACCATGTAACTAGCCTGGCCCTAACTTCAACTACAGTAAGCAGACCAATGGCAATAAAGGAGTGAGTACCTTAGCAGTTCCTCATGGAAACTGCCAGGTAATCATGTCATGGTCTGGAAGGTTCTAGAACTGTGAAGAGTGAAGAGTGTGAAGGTATGAAAATGTGGAAGGGTGAAAATGTGAAGATGTGAAAAGATAAAAAGGTAAAAGTGTCCCATAGTCACATGATGTAAAAAGTAAAAAATGATTATAACACTACCCTGTCTTTAGATCTTGGATTTCAGACAAGACAGAGGTAATGCTGCCAGAAAAGTGAAATTTTCATAAGGCATAAATAAGTTGTGGAAGTTGGATAGGGTGAGACCATGTAGCTTCTGAGGTGCTGAAGGATGTTTTATGTGGAATACCTCAATTGCTTGAGGTGCATGCTTCAAATGTTCCTTTGGTTCCCAAGTGTGGTTGGAAATGTCATACCCTTTCCAATCCACCAGATACTTGAGTTTGCCCTTTCATAGATAAGAATCCACTATTTCATGAACTTCCCATTCTTCATGACCTTCCTCTGTGATTTCAACAGGGTCTGGTCAGATAACTGGTTGACTGGGGAGGGGTCTTGATAGGGCTTTACTCAAGAGACATTGACCACCAGATGAATCTGGACAGAAGCAGGTAACTTGAGGTGTACCACATTTGATAACACATCAAGTATCCTATAGGGGCCTATCCATTTCTGAGTGAGCTTTTTGAATGAATAGAGAAGAGTTAAATGCACTGTGGATAACCACACTTCTTGTCCTTTTTGATATGATGGAGACTCTGAACATTTTTTCTCTGATTGTTTCTTCATTTGCTCTTGAGCTTCCTTTAAGGCACTTTGAGTTTCCTTATGAGAGTGTGCTAGCTCTTGAGTGAATGAATTGGAGGGGGAGGGAGCTTCAAAACCAAGATGAGGAACATATCACTTGGTTATGGCAAAGGGTGAGGTCTTTATGGTGGAAGAGTAAGCATTGTTATGTGAAAACTCTGCGATCTTTATCCAATTCACCCATTGATCCTGTTGTTTGGCTATAAAGAGCCATAGATATTGCTTGAGCTCCCAATTGATTCATTTGGTTTGTCCATTGGTTTGGGGATGAAAAGTGGTGGACAACTTCTGAGATATGCCAAGGGAGTGGCACAACTCTTGGGTAAAAGCAGAGGCAAATTGAGGGCCTCAATCTGAAACAATGGAAGAAGGGAGCCTGTGTTGACACCATACATGGTCTCTGAACATCTGGGCTAAATGAAGAGAGAAGGTTTTAGAAGAAGAACAAGGAATAAAGACCACCTCTTTTGAAAACCTATCTACTATAACCAGTATAGCATCATATCTGGAGGACAATGGAAGTCCTGTAATAAAGTCTGTGGAAATGTCTTTCCATGGAGAAGAAGGGATGGGTAAAGGTAATAATTTTCCTGCTGGTGCTTTTTGTGAACCCTTCATGAGGGAGCACACTTGGCAGGTTTGTAAATACTGGTCCACATCTTTTGCTTGGTCCAGCCAATAGAACCATCGTTTTAACAGATGCAGTGTTCTTTGTCACCCTCCATGACCTGCAATGGGAGAGTCATGACAGTGTTGAATTGCTTCTTGTTTTAATGGCTCTGGAATAAAAAGAGCATTGGTTTCAGGATGTGTGTAGTATTTATTATCTTGATTATAGCACATCCCCATGGGAGGGGAAATGGACTCTGAAGCAAGAATAACCTGAAGAAGAAAAGAGTTGGAAAGGGAAATGGGGCAGGCAGGAAAAAAGGAGGGGGCTAAAACAATGACATCTTTGTTGGGCTTATGGAGGAGGTCACCATGATTGGTGCAGCATGAGAGCGCATCAGCATGACCATTAGCAGGCCCAGGTTTGTAAACAATGGTGAACTGATACTCCATGAGAGTTTCCACCCAATGAGCCTGCTGGGAAAGAGATCTTGTGGTTTATGCCAGTGTTCCAAGGCCTGGTGATCTGTCCAGATCTCAAAATCAGTGCAATCCACCAGTAGATGGTGTCATTTATAAAGCACCCTCACTATGGCCAATAATTCCTTGTTATAAATGGGGTAATTGTGTTCAGCCTCAAAGAGGGAGTGGGAAAGGAAAGCTGCTGGACACCAATTGCCTTCAACCAAGTATGAGAGCACAGCCCCTGTGGCAATGTCAGATGCATCAGTTTTGACTCAAACAGGGTGGGATGAATCTGGGTAGACCAGGAAAGAGGTGGTGGACATAATGGTTTTTAATTGCTCAAAGGCACACTGCTGCTCAGATGCCCATGAGAAAGGAGAATCCTTGTAGGTAAGATCATTAAGAGGTCATGTGATCTCCTCAAAACCCTGAATGAAACATCAGTAGTAATTTGCCAAACCTAAAAAAGCTTGAACATGTTTGAGCATACAAGGAACAGGCCAATCTTGTATTGCTTGAACCTTCTTCAGCTGCATCTCAACCCTGTCTTTAGATACAACCATCCCAAGATAATCCACCTTGTCCTGCATAAAATGACATTTGGATGGCTTCAGTGTTATGGCTCCAGCCTAACACATAGTCTCACATGACCATGAGAGACCAGAAAGCATGTGATGCTCTGGTCATGTGATCAGTAGCACGTGATTGTGCGAATGAGTAGCCTTATAAGGCAAGCCCTAGGCTAGAGCTAGTAGTTCTCTTTCAGAGTTCTCCCTGCACTAAGGTTTAGGTCATGTGATGGTGGCTGGATTCCGATGGGATCTTAGATCTATCCGATGATATCTCTTCAGAGATTAGAATCTGATCTGTGGCAGAGATCCAGATTGGATCTCCTTGGCCTCCAGGTGGCCATGCTGCTTTCATGGATTGATACCAGTGTGCTTCCATTCCACCCACATCCTCATGGTGTGGCAGCTCCTCTCCTCCATCCTGTATCTGCAAGGCCACTGTCTCATCCCCTCATCCAATCCATGCTTTCCTTATCTATTACTTAGTCATGAGCCCCTTCAGCTATTGGTGCTCCATAGATAGCTTCCTTAGGGTAGGTCTTCTGTAGCTGGTCCATGCACAGATGCCAGCAATATATAAGGCAGGAGATGCAAGGCTGGATTTCCCCAGTCTTGCCCTCTTGTGACTTAGACTAGATTATACAGCATGATCTAAGAGCCATCCCCAAGGGAGGGATCCCTCTCAGCTCTCATTCGCTGTCTGGCTTTGGTTTATACACAAGGGCCCAGGTCTCATTCTTTCCCTTCATCTGCCTAGTTAGGGGCCACTAGCCAAAAGCCTCAGCAGATCTCAAGTATCAAGGACAGGGCATTCACCAAGGAGACTTGAGAACCAAGCAAGGATGGGTAATTATCCATTACAATTTATTAGCAAGAGTACTTACTGCCATTGGTGGCCATAGATAGTAGATTAGTCATCCTGTATATAGGGCTGTGTTCCTTGTGAATATATATACAGGATAGTAAGGACTTGGGGTTTCCCAGTCTAAATCTCTTGTAACATTCACTTGTCTTATGGGGGGTTTTCACTTATCCTCTTCTTTGCCTAGTTAGAAGCCCTAGTCTTAAAAGCTCATCTCATTGTTGTTGTTGTGGGCCTTCAACACTCACTAGTTGGTTTGCATAGTTGCACTCATAGGGTGCATAACAAATTTACTGATGTTTTTAGCAAGAGCAAGGCTTTTACCCTTGCCCTACATTGTAACTTTGATCTAAAAATCAAAACAAAAGAAGGCACCTCCCCTTCTATTGGCATCATGTATTTCCTTTCATTATCGGAGCTTAAAGCACTCAGAACCTTCTTAGATGAACATCTTGCCATGAAATTCATTTAATCCTTCTCATTCACTTATGCTACCCCTGTTCTCTTTATCCAGAAGAAGGATGGATCCCTTTGGTTGTATGTGGATTTCAGAGGACTCAATAAGATCATAAAGAAGGACTGCTATCCTCTTCCATGCATTTCTGACCTCCTTGACACTTTAAGCCATGTAATCATCTATATTAAGCTTGAATTTTATCATGCTTACCATCTGGTTCATATTGCTAAGGGCAATAAGTAAAAGACCTCTTTTCACACAAGCTATGGCTCCTATAATTGGCTGGTTATGCCATTCAGTCTTACAAATGCTCCTATAGCATTTCAGCAGTTTATTAATTTCATCTTTGCTGATTTTCTTAATATCTCTGTTATTATTTATCTGAATGATATTCTTATTTTTTCCACTGACCAGACTTCTCATACTGAGCATGTTCACAGAGTCCTCTGCAGGCTTCAGAAACATGGCCTCTATATCAAATCAGAGATATGCAAATTTCATATCAACTTCATCAAGTATATTGGCTATCAGCTCTCTATTTCTGGGCTTATGATGTCCCCTGACAAAGTTAAGGCCATTCAGAATTGGCCTGAGTCTCACAAAGTTCAAGATATCCAATCTTTCCTTGGTTTCACTAACTTCTACTGCCATTTTATCCAAGCCTACTTTAAAATTGTAGTTTCCCTTACTTACCTCACTCATAAAACTACTCCCTGGAATTTTGATGCCTCCTGCTATGCCACTTTCTGGCATCTTAAAGACACTTACATTTCTGCCACTATTCTTATCCATTGAATTCTGGACATTCTGCTTATTGTTAAGACTAATGCCTCTGATTATGCTATCACAGGTATTTTTTCACTCTAATATTCAGACAATAAAGTCTATCCTGTCACATTCTATTTGTACATGCTCTCTATGCCCAAACTCAACTATAACACCTATAACAAGGAACTTCTCACCATCTTTAAAGCATTTAAGAAATGGCATTATTACCTTGAAGGTTCTGGTACTCCAGTTGATATTGTTACCAACCACAAGAACCTCAAGTATTTTGCTATAACTAAGCTTCTGACCTGTTAGCAAGCCCACTGGTTAGAATTCCTTTTCCAGTTCAATCTACTCATTTGTTTTTGTCCAGGTCACCTTGGTACTAAGCCTGATGCCCTGACTTAACAATAGAATATCCATCCCAAAAAGGGGGATAGCAACTATTCCCACATTAATCTGCACAACCTCTGACATGTTTTTATACAAGAACAGCTTACTGCTTTGCTCTGGGCTTTCTCCTTGATTACTTTGGTTTTCTGGTCTGCTGCCCTCTTCAACCTGGAATTGCTTCATCATGATATCCTTTTGACTCTCTCATCTGAACCCCTTACCTCTGCTCAGCTCTCTGCCTCCCTACCACCCAATTCCCACTGGTCTATTGACTTAGGAGGTTTTCTATGCTTGGACAATCAGATTTATGTTCTAAACATTTCCAACCTATATCTTCAAGACCCCTTCTTTAAGCACAATTACCCTTTATTTGGTCATCTTGAATAAAATCAAACCTTAGAGCTAATCTGTCATAATTATACCTGGCCTAGCATTTGCACTTTTGTTAAAAATTATGTTTCCTTTGTATAGCTTGTGCCCATGCCAAGGTACTCTGCCATAAGCCTTATAGCTTCCTAAATCAGCTCTATATCCCAGAAAAGCCATGGAATTTCATCTCTATGAATTTCATTAAGCAACTTCTGCTCTCTTCTGGTTACTTTACAATCCTTATTATTGTAGATTGATTATCAAAGCAGCACATCTTTATCTCTACAGACAATAAGGTAACCTCTCTGAAGCTTGCTAAACTCTTTTTACTCCATGTTTTTTCCAAACACAGAGTTCCCTCCCACATTACCTTTAATTGTGATTCTGAGTTTGTGTCCTATTTCTTCCATTCTCTGAGACAAACCCTTGATATTCACCTCCACTTCATCTCTGGGTACCATCTAGAAGGCAATGGTCAGACTAAGTGAATGAATCAGACCCTTGAGCAGTACCTATGCATTTATTGCAACTATCAGCAGAACAACTGGTCCAAGCTTCTTCTGCTTGTGAAGTTTGCTTACAACAATGCACCTAATACTACTGCAGGTGTTTTCCCTTTCTTTGCTAATAAGGGTTATTATCTGAATGTCTTTATCCACCCAGAATACAATCTTACCTCTGCTCAAGCTCAAGAGTATGCTATTGACCTTAACTTACTTTATGAATTCCTTCATAAATAGATTACCAGGTCTTTATTAAGGCTAAGTAATTCAGATCTTCTCAACCTTCTAAAAAACTTGCCAAAAAGAACTTAGGATCTTAACCCATCATTACTTGGGCAGGCCCCCTCTTCTTCATGCTTTGTTTTCTGGAGAACATGAAGTCTGCATCTGATATTTCATATCTTTCAATTAAAACTCTCTGTCTCCAATACCATCTCTAACTATATTCAGCTACCACCACCACCAGTTAAAATCAATGGAGAACCAGAGTTTAAGATTTTGAGATCCTCAATTCAAAGATAGATCACAGGCAACAAAACTGCAAACTACTTTATCTGATTAAGTGGTTAGGTTATAAAGGTACTAATAAGGAAATCTGGTGGCTTCTTGCCACTGAATTAGGTCATGCTTTAGAGATCATTAAAAAGTTCCATCTCTGTTATCCAGACAAACCCAGACCATCATATGCCTGATTGAATTGAGTTTATTGACCTAGTTACAATATCTTCTATCTATTTAATGGTTGCATTCTCCACTTCTATGTTTCCATTCCCCTTGTCCTCTTTGACCTCCATGCCCAACTCTGCCAACTCTTTCACAA
Source organism: Pulveroboletus aff. viridisquamosus (assembly GCA_038088935.1). Lineage (NCBI taxonomy): Eukaryota > Fungi > Basidiomycota > Agaricomycetes > Boletales > Boletaceae > Pulveroboletus > Pulveroboletus aff. viridisquamosus. The sequence goes on from JBBPJW010000967.1 coordinate 10,308, forward strand.
TCTTATCTGCCTCTTTGTTGTTTGGATTACTCTCCAAGCCCCCCTTATTTTCCCTTCCTGCCACTCAAGCTCTATCAAGGATGTCAACCAGCTGTCCCATCAGCAGGTTCTGATACCTCATCTCCCACCATACCTTCCTACCCACCTTTTGAATTGCCATTTCTAGCAGGTAATAGCCCTTGACAATTTGCTGGATGCTATTCTCTGTTTCTTCCAAATATGCTCTGCCCCTGGGCATCTTTTCCTCCTTATCCTTCCTTTTTTGCCTCCACTCTAATTTCTCCTGATCAGGGCAGTCATACCATCTTTACCTTCATGTAGACAAGGCATAATGTTGACTTGCCAGGGCCCACCTCACAGTCAAGTCCTCAGTTGTTGTATCTCTGGCACATTAGAGCCTTCTCCACCCTCCTCTTTTTATTGTCCTTGCTTGCCCCTACCTGGGCTTACTGAAGTTGCTCTATCTAGTGCACAATTAATTCCTGGGAAGTGATAGCATGTTCTGTACTCACCTGTCTATAGACCACCTCTGCAGTCTTCTGCCTTTCTATCTCCTTGTCCTGCTACCTGGCAGCCTCTTTGACCACTCTCTGAGCCTCCTCTGCTTTCCTTCAAGCCTCTTCCTTCTTCCTTATCTTTACTTATCACTTTCACTCAGCATACTTTACATTGCTGAGCTCCTTCTTATTCTCCATGTGCTTCTCAAGGTATGCATCAGACCATGTGACATTAGTGAATAAAGACATGATAGAGAGGTTTTTGAGTTTTTTTTTTTTCCATTTTATGGACTTGTGACCAACTAAATCTCTAACACTTGCTTCAATCATGTGCTAGATCAAGTCACATGAGCCTATGGGCTTTAGGGGTTCAGGCCTTAAGAGGAAGATACTGTCATATTCTGGACCATTAGCTCCACTCCATAACATTTCCAATATAACTCTGGTTAAAGATTACCCTTAAGCTAAATGCTAGCTAGTTTTCTGTTTACTCTATTTTCTGTCTATCTAATAATACTTACAATTCCTTATATATACTTCTGTGTTCTTTCAACACAACTCTATAGTTTATCCAGCCTTATTTTCTGTTTCTTGCCCTTCTTGTCTATTCTTTGTCATTTTTTAGTTTCATTTTTTAGTTTCATTTTTTAGTTTCATTCTGGCATAACATTATCAGTGTCATACCTGACATCTACATTTATATCCAGGTTACATTGATACTAGCTTTTGCTTCTGAGACAACTTCTGTCTCATTTCCTTTCCCTTGTTAAATAATCTGCTTTTTCAAGGTATAAGTACTATAGCTTTGTATCTTGTACTCCAGTATAAATATCAATATAAGTCATCTCTCTCTCTATTTGTCTCTAACTTCTCTCCTGACCTTGTGAGCAGGCCATATGCCCTTACCCTCTGAATACAAGTCTCTATGACTTACTTTAACCCTCTGATTCCCTCCAAAATTCAGGGCACTGAGACTAGTGCAAAGGCACACCATATAAGATGAAGCCAAGCTCTATTCAACCATTACTCCAGAGTATGCCCTTGTTTAATAGCTTAGATCTTTCACTACTCTCAAACTATAAGTACTATAACTCCTGAATGTAATACTTTTGTTCAAATATCAACAAAAACACCCCTGTATTAACTTTGTTCTTACTCTGACTAAGCTCCCAAGCTTACTCTCTGGCCCTCTGGTTCACTTCAGAGTATCCCCAAGCCTTAATGGAATTCTCAAGAAACATTTAAGAGCTTGATTTTATTATGACTAGGCTTGATGCTCCTTGTCTTATCTGTCTTTTATATTGAGCCATGAGACCACTCTCCTCTATATCTCCAACCTCTATAAATTAGAACACCAAGTTGCTGCAAGAGCATGCCACATAATGTGAAGTCAAGTTTCATTTAGCCTAATAAAAGCTCTCCTTAACCTTTTAGAAATATCTAGACTTCTTTGAAAGCCCCTGGAGATACATCCTTACCCACAGGTTGAGCCACATTAGTGTACCCAACCCTGGAGTTTGTCTTTGAAGTTTTTCTTCTCTATTACCATAAGTTCTAACAAGTATTCCATATCTAGAGTCTAATCTCTTTAGCATTTTCCTATGGTTTAGCAGTATGCTTGATCTAGATATCCTTTTTAGCTCCTCAGGATTAGATGTGGCAGAGTATAAGCATCTAGTCACTGTTTTTAACAATTGCCACCCTCTTTTTTCTCAAAGTATATCTCTAATTTGATCTTTATAACAAGATTATCTCAGATAGAGGCCCACAGTTTGCCTTTGTTTTTGCCAAGGGGCTTAAAAAGCTCCTGAACTATGACCTTTCCTTGTTTACTATATGTTATTTCCAATCTGATGGAAAAACTAAACATGTTAATTAGAAGATTAAAACTTACCTCTATATCTCCTGTGAAGCCAATCCCTTCAAATAAGCAGAACTGATCTCCCATATGGAATTTATCCACAACTGCAACCCCCACTCTTTAACTAACAAGTTACTGTTTTTTCTGATAATGGATTACTATTATATCCCAGATATCAGATCTAACTTCAATTTTTTAGTAGGTCTTTGCATAGTATCTGGCTTATCAATTGTACTCTAATACTTACTGGCAAGCTACTCCAGTTCTCTGATTTCTCTCCATGCTACTCTAGTTCATGCCTATGCATTTTCTTCTGTATAGTCATTAGTATAAGCAACTCCAGCCCTCTGATTTTTTCCATTCCAACTCCAACCTTAGTGTTGTTTCTTGATCTATGTTTTCATTACTTACCACATCTTAATCCTTGCTCCAGCTTCTCTGGAGCTCCTCTGTTTCAATTTCACTCTTTTTACTCCATTCCTTATATTTATCTCTAGAATAATGTTTTATCTTTCACTTCTCTGACAACTTCTGTTTTATCTCCATTCTGTTATAATCCTTTTTTACTTTTTCCATCATGTAACCATGGGAACACTTTAACCTTTAACCTTTTCACTTTTTCACATCTTCACCATTTCACTTTTTCACATTTCACTTTTTCACATTTCACACTCCAGAACATTCTAGACCATAACATCATTACCTGGCAGTTATCATGAGGAACAGCTAAGATACTTACTCCTTTATTGCCATTGGTCAGCTTACTATAGCATAGTTTAGGGCAGACCCTAGTTAGATGGTCTGTGCACATTATTGTAGCATATATAAAGGGCTGGCACAAGCTGGGATTCCCCAGTCTTGTGCACTTGAGCTCTAGGGCTTTATACAAGGCACTTGACTCTTCTACTTTTCTACTTTTGCCTAGTTCCCTGTGGTCTAGCACAAAACCACAGCTGTTAGGAAGCATTCACTGGACAGACATGAGACTTGAGGCTAGAACAGCAGCTTGCCATTTCACATTCCTCCTTAGATAATCTGCTCTCTTCATAGTATATAAGTTAAGATACTCCTGTCTATAGTATCTTAGTTTGAATATTAACAGAAACTACTTTTTCTGTTTTTGTTCTCATATTAGAATTTTTGTGAACAACTCCTGACCCTTTAGACTTCAGAAGCCTCCAGGGTTGATCCTAATAGTTTAGCTCTGATTTAATAATTCAGGTGCTGAAGTACTTCTTGTTATAATGCTTTTTATTTTTCTTTCACTTTTTTCATTTTTTAATACTTGTTGTTAACCTTTCATATTATCACATTATGTGATCCTAGTAACCCATATCATTTTACTCTTTTACTTCTTCACTCCTTCACATATTACTGGTCTAAACTGGTCTAGACTATGATATTATATCTCATATATTACTGTTAAAATAGCACTGAATGATTATTAAACCCTGTCAACCCTAATCTCTAGATACTATAAGAAACTTCCAGTTCAAGCATACTTGTTAAGACTCTAGAAGGGTGCTAGAGAGAATAAGCTCTAGATGCAAAATACTACTAGAACTCAGGGTTACAGAGAAGAAAAACTTCAGAGACAAGCTCCAGGGTTAAGTATACTAGTGGGGCTCATCTGTGAGTAAGAGTATAGCTCTGGGGGCTTCTAAAAAAGTCTGAAGGATTCCAGAAGTGTCAAGTAGAGTTTTTCTTGGATTAAACAGGACTTGGCTTTATATTATGTAATATGTCCTTGCATAGCTCAGTATTTCAATTTATGAGGGAAGGTCAGAGATGGAGAAAAGAGCAGTCTCATGGCTCAATACAAAAGACAGGCAAGACAAGGAGCATTAAGCCTAGTTATAATAAGAGCAAGCCCTTAGAATTTCCTTAAGAATTTCATTCAGGCCTGGAGATACTCTGAAGTAAATCAGAGAGTCAAAGGGTAAGTTAGAATGCTTAGTCAGAGTAAGGACAAAGTCAAGATAGGGATGTTTTTATTGATATTTGAACTAAGATACTATATACAGGAGTATAGTACTTATAGTTCCAGAGTAGCAAAAGGTCTAAGTGAGTGTTATAAATCTAGACCAACAATAAGAGGAAACCACCTTGGGGGTGCCCAAAAATGGGGAGAACAAAAGAATAGCAGCCTAGAAAAGGCACTAGGAAACAAGATAAACCAGTAAACAAGTACTCTAGACTGGAAAACCAGTCTATGCCCTTGCCCCTTTATATATTGCTACAAGATATGCATGGACCAGGCCATAAGGAATACATGAGGTAGCTGGTATACAGAGAACAATGCTAAATAAGGAAATAAGGCAAAGGGAAACTAAATAGGAACCAATGGCAAATAGAGAGTAATTATCAAAAGAAAGCAAGGCAAAGGTAAAATATAACATTAGAGAGCTAGACCATGACATTAGAAAAAATCTAGACTATAATAAGGTAAAAGACTATGCTATATGAAATGCAAAGGCTAGATCAGGCTAGACCTAACCTCATGGCATAATAAGATATAAGATGAGATAAGATGAGATAGAATAAGATCAAAGAAAGCAGTTAAAGATAGTAAAGAGTAAAGAGAACTTAGCTTAGAGAAAGAATAAAAAATAGTCCCTAGCTAAGTAGTGCTAGTGTATAACAGTGAGAAAGGGAGATAAGACTGGAGTTGTCTCAGAAGCAAAAGCAGATGCCAATGCATCTTGGAGACAAATGGAAATGTCAGACTAAAACTAAAAGATAACAGAAAATAATAAGAGTTAAATTAGGAATAAGGAAGGAAACAACAGTGGAAAAAATTATGAAGTTAAAATGGAGTATTCCAGAGAGGACAAAGTAAGAACTAAAATGTACTAAATGACTGAGAATAGAAACAAAGCTAAAGTTGGAATTAAGGTGGAGAGAAAATGGATGGTCAGAGAAGCTGTACTGATAACTAGGGCAGGAAGAGCACAAGTGCAACTGAAGTGAAACAAAATAGAAATAATAGGGCCAGAGTTGCATGGAGGGGAATTGAGGGCTAATATGGCTTACTGGCAAGCACTGAGTATGAAAAACCAAGTAGAGGCTGGGTTAGAACTGAATTATGGAATATCACAATTACCACATGTATTTGTTATTTGCTCTGCAGCACTAGTAGTCTCAAGCATATAATCATGGTGTTATAATGCATTTTTTCATTTTTTGATCATGTGATCTTATCTTATCAGGGCACATGATGAGTCACATGACTTAGAGTATAGAGTTAGCCTTATTCCTTTAATTTCTGCAGGATTAGTTTCATTTTCACTTCTTTACTTCTTTTCCATTCTAGAAAAGCATAACCCTTAATCTTTTTATAATTACTTCTCTTCTTTTTGATCTCCATGCCTCATATATGAGAAAGTTCTTATCAGGGTCTTGATCTGTGCACAGACCCATAGCATATAAGTACTATAGCAGTAGCATTTCAAAGCCCTAGCTTTAAGCACTTGTAACATTACTTGTATTAACTCTAGGCTCTTTTTATTTCTTTTCTTCTTTGTTAAGTTTGTGACATGTTAACATTATTATGCATAACACATGGGACTTGCTTGCCATATCAAGGTTAAACCTAGGCTAAGGTTGTGTTCTTTATCAGAGTATTTCCCAGTACTAGATAATAGTCATATAATATGGCAAATCTTAGATAAGACTTAGATCTTAATGCCAATGATATTAAATTTGTGGCAGAAATACAGATGAGACCCTTTTAGCCTCATGGTTGCCAGGCCTCTTTCATATCTGCTATTCCTGCACTTTTTCCTTCCAATCTCCCATATTTTTATTGTTATAATGCTTATTTTTCATTTTTTTTTTCATTTTTTCATTTTTTTCACATTCACTTTGACTCTTCACATTGTCACAACATGTAACCATGGTAACTCTTACCATTTTACTCTTTTACACATTTACATGTCATATCTTCACATTTTACTTATTCATATATTATAGGTCTAGACTGGTCTGGACCATAATATCATATCTCATTGTAGCCTTATGTTCTGTCTCATGTATTTCTAGGTCCCTGCTCCTTTATTGCCATTAAATGGTTTACTGTACAGTAGTTTAGAGTAGGCCAGACCTACATGGTCTATATGCATCTTTGTAGCATATAAAAGGATTAGTGCTGCAGCCTGATTTTTCCCAGTCTTGTGTACTTGAGCCTTGTGCTTTATACAAGTCCTTAACTTTTTCTACTCTTTCCCCTTGCCTAGTTCCCTAACCTCTGATTCAAAGGCCTTTTAGCTCAAGTTTAGTAGTTAGCATCCTCCAGTTGTTCCAAGTCATAGTTCAATGTAAAGAACATGTTTCACTTATAGTGTGATATATTTCTTCTCTTCCATTTCTCTTGATCCATAAGACCACTGCCTTACTCCTATTCTCTACCCTATGCCTTCCTTTAGTTAGTAGATAAGCACACTTATGGCTATTGGTGACCTTAGATAGTCTTTGACAATATATAAGGGAATAGAGAGAGACTTGGAGTTTTTCTAGTCTTGATCACTTCTGTTTTATGTGCATTAGCAACTATGCTTAGTATATCACTTGTTGAAAACCTTATCTCATCTCATTTCTCTTGCCTATTTTAAAGTCACTAGTCTCTAAAAGTCCTCTTATTGTTGTTGTTCATGTTAAGTTTACACACTAGTTGTTAGGTTTAGATGCATAGCAAGGCTAATATATAACAGTATTTCTAGATCCCTACTTTTTCTGCCATTGGTTGGCTTACTATACAGTAGTTTAGAGTAAATCAGATTTATATGGTCTATATATGCTTTTATAACATATATAATGGGCCAGTTCAAGCCTGAGATTTCCCAGTCTTGTTATACACTGGCACTACTTAGATAGGGGCTATTTTTCATTCTTACTCTAAGCTAAGTTCTCTTTACTATTTACTATCTTTGACCGCTTTCTTTGATCTTATCTTATCTCATCTTATCTCATCT
>JBBPJW010000968.1:0-17605 GCA_038088935.1 Pulveroboletus aff. viridisquamosus
CCAATCGTAGATCCGTCAGATCCCAATGAGATCAGATCCAGGGTCAGGGAAGATCCGGGGACGATCTAGGGAAGATCCATAGATGGCCTCGTGTCACTAACCTTATGAGTACTCGTATAATATATAGCGAAGTCCTAAGCTAGGGTTTAGCCTGAATAGGAAAGGGATTCCCACGATCACGTGAGAATGAAAGTGGTCGTTGCATGGTTTGCAACACATTTCCCTTCTATTCTCCCACATTCTTATGGTGTGGTATTCTCTTCCATTCCTGTCCCTTGATCCATAAGGCCACTGTCTTACTTCTTATTCCTGCTTCATGTCTTTCCCTTACTTTATTTATAAATGAGTAGTTACTACTATTGGTGTACATAGAAATAGACCTTAAAGTATCTCCTGTACTTGATCTGTATGCAGACCCTGGCAATATATAAGGCAGGGGGTGCAAGCTGGGTTTTCCCCAGTTTTGCTCTTTTGATCTCTTAGCTGGTTATACAGAATAACTTTTTTCTGCTAGCTTCTGGTTTATACAAGAGTTGCAGTCTTATCCTCTCTCTATTGTCTAGTTTGGGGCCACTAGCTAAAAGCCCTACCAGTTTTCCAGGACAGTCTAGAAGCATTTACCAAGTGTTATGGGTGACTACCTATCCTGCCTTGATACTCATGTCTTTCTGGGGGATGCTCCTTCCTATGCCTTGAGAACTGATAAGGCTTTTATGCTAGTGGCCCCTAACTAGGCTGTTCCTTGGTGAGTCATTACTCCTGATATAAACCCTGTGGGCCTGGTGCCTTATGAGAGCTCAATAGGGACCCCCCTTGGAGGTCAGGTGCTGAGATCAAGAGTATAAGCTAAGAAGCCTAGGATTCAAGAGAGCAAAGCTGGGTTTTCCCAGTCTGCACTCCTAGCCTTATATATTGCAGGGATCTGCACACAGACCATCTACTAGGAGCCTACTCTAATGTGTGCTATCTATGATCACCAATAGTGTAAGTAGCTCTAGACCCTGAGTATAGATATAGTAAGACATGCATAGGGTATGAGGTAGGAGTGAGGCAGTGGCCTAGCCACACCACAAGGATGTGGGAAAATGGAAGGGAAGGTACAAGGGCTCATAGATATGAATCAGGCATGGCTGCCATAAGGCCAAGAAGATCTATCTAGATCTCTGCCACAGATCTGCTGATCTCGATCTTATCTGAGATCTGCCACATCAGTGATCTGATACCTTTGCATGGGAACTCTAAATGGGACTTAGACCTTAGCCTAGGGTTTTCTTGATTAGGCTACTCATTCGCATGATCATGTGCTCCTGGCACATGACCAGTTGCATCACATGCTCTACAGTTCTCACGGTCACATGAGACCATCATGTTAGATTAAAACCATAACACCAAGGTAGCTCAAGTATCAAGGCAGGATGAGTAGTTACCCATAACAACAACATCCTTATTGCTTACTATGAAGCTAGAATTTCCCCTTGGCTCTCTTATTGAATTCAAAACCTCAACAAAATCCCCACCACTGTAAAAAAGTGGTATGAAAAGGCCATTCACTTTCAAGAAACTTCTGAATATGCCAAGCTCACTAAGTCCTGCTGCAAATACTTCAAGGCCCATGCCTGGACCCCTGCCCTCTTAGTAATCCATTAGGCTAAAAAGAACCTGAATGCCATGGATATCAACTCTGTTCAACTCACCAAGCTAACCTCTAGGAGCAAGAATAATGTTTCAAGCTTAGTCTTTGCCTCCAGTGCAGAAAACCTGAACACAATGCAGCCTCATACTCTAATCAATGCCCATCCATATCCAACTCCACTATCACCCCTATCAATAAATCTGTTAAAAAAATCACAGCCAAAGAAGAGATGACAGAATCTAAGATAAGAAGAGTTGGATTGGATTTTTGAAGTGGAGTACCTCCTCTATGCAAGATGCTTCTTCCCTCCTGTACATGCTTATACTTGTATCATTCTCTAGAAAGTCTATAAGAATCCCAGTACAAGTTTTCCCCTTTATATATTCAAGATTAGTTATAAATATCTCTATCCTCATCAATAGCAGAGTGCAAATCAATTGCATTGGCTGGAAGTTTATCTTCCATTATAAATTTCCTTGTACTCAACTCCTTACCCCCCTCAATATCCAAAACATTGACTTTTCCCTGAACAAGAAGAGTTATATTATTTACACATGTACCATACTTCTTTGGCTTGAAGAAGTAACTCACTTGGTCTCTTGCCATATCATGGCATGTGGCAGGGAGACTCTGATTCTAGGACTTCTGTGGCTTCAGGCCACAAACCCCAGCATTAATTGGATAGCCAACTTGCTTACCATTTCCTTTACCTCTGATCATGTTATAATTTTATTTTTCACTCTTCACTTGTCACATCACATGACCCTGGGAATTTTCACCTTTTCACATTGTCACCTTTTCATATCTTCACCAATCACATTCTAGAACATTCCAGACCATAATATTATCATCTGGCAGTTACCACAAGATACTACTACAGTACTTACTCCCTTATTGCCATTGGCTGGCTTACTGTAGCATAGTTTAGGGTAGGTCCTAAGTACTTGGTTCATGCACCTCACTATAGCATATATAAAGGACTGGTGCAAGCTGGGGTAACTCAGTCTTGTGCACTTGAGCTCTTGGTCTTTATACAAGGCACTCGACTTTTTCTCCTACTTCCCTTTGCCTAGTTTACTGTGGGTCTAGCATAAAACCACAGCTTAGTTTGCACTTACCAGCATCAGCCATTGAGACATAAGGATAGGATGGTCAACAGCTGTTTCAGATTAGTTCAAAGAACTCTATTATTCTGGAACTGCCCAGCCTACACTTAGGCAATATCACATCAGAAAAGTAACCCTTTTCAATGATAAACATCTAGTTCACTATCTTAAAAGCAAATTCTCCAGCCAACACATTAGCAATGCCCTTTATGAATGGCATTTCTTTCAAGTCATCAACACCTGCTTCGTATTCCTTCCCTTAGTAATGGTAGCAAAGCTCACTATGTTATAATCATTTTCACTTTTCACATCACGTGACTGTGGGACACCTTTATCTTTTCACCTTTTCACCTCTTCACATTTTCACAATCTCACATCTTCACATTTCACTCCTTTACTCTTTTACTCTTTCACATATCACAGCCTAGACCATGACATTATTACCTGGCAGCTTTCTCATGGAACTGCTAAGGTACTCACTCCTTTATTGCCATTGGTTGGCTGACTGTAGCATACTTAGGGCCGGAGCCATCTACATGGTCCATGCACATATCTGTAGCATATATAAGGAGGCTAGCTCAAGCTGGGTTTTTTCCAGTCTTGTGCACTTGAGCCTTAGGCTTTATACAAGTCCTTGACCCTTCTCTATTATCCTCTTGCCTAGTTCCACTGAGGTCTAGCTAAAACCCAGTCTCTTGAGATTAAGAATGTGATCACTAGGACCAGTTTTGAGTTTTCAGCAATAGTTCAGCAACAACCATTTCACACTACCTCCATGAAACCTGCTATTAAAGTCAAGGAAGCCAAGTTCAAGACCATCCTTTTCCCTAAGTACCAGCAATTTGCTGTGGTCTTTGCTGATACTTCAAAAACCCTAGACAAACTCCTATCTATCAGACTCTATGATCACAAGATTAACCTCAAAAAGATCTTTATACCCAAGATTGGAAAGGTCTGTCCCCTGTTCTCCCCAAAATGCCAGCAATCAAGGAGTTTACTGAAAAAAACCTCTGTGCAGGCAAGATTTACCCTGTTATATACTGGCACTACTTAACTAGGGGCTGTTTTTTATTCTTACTCTAAGCTAAGTTTTCTTTACTATTTACTATCTTTGACTACTTTCTTTGATCTTATCTTATCTCATCTTATATCTTATCATGCCATGAGGTTAGATCTAGCCTGGTCTAGCCTTTGCACCTCATGTAATATAGCTTTTTATCTTATTGTAGTCTAGACTTTTTCTGATATCATGGTCTAGCCCTCTGATGTCATATCTTATCATTTCCTTGCTTTCTTTTACTAGTTACTCTCTATTTGCCTTTGGTTCCTATTTAGTTTTCCTTTGCTCTATTTACTTATTTAGCATTATTCTCTATATACCAGCTACCTCATGTATTTCTTATGGCCTGGTTCATTCACACTTTATAGCAATATATAAAGGGGCAAGGTCATAGACTGGTTTCCCAGTCTAGAGCACTTGTTTACTTGTTTATCTTGTTTTCTAGTGTCTCCTCTAGGCTGCCATTCTTTTGTCCCCCCAGTATTGGGCACCCCCAGGGTAATTTCCTCTTGCTATTGGTTTAGATCCATAACAATGCTATCTGTCAGCAGAACAAAGTAAATACCCACCTCTTTACTCTGGCTTCTTTCCCCATCTGCTTCTCTATCTTCTGCTTCTTTCAAATTATCTTCTATAACCTCATTACTGACCTTCCATTCTCTAATGGCTATGATTTCCTGTTGATTGTGATTGACCATGGGCTTACAAAGGGGGTAATTCTATGCTCTACCAAGGAAACCACCATCACCAAGGATATTGTTAAAATGCTGTTCCATCTCTTTCAAATAAGGAATAAACTTGTACTATAACCCCTTTACTTATAGTTGAAGTTTTGTACTGTCCCTTTTAGAAATCTTCTGAAGTAATTCAGAGGTTTCTGAAGAATAAGGAGGAAAGAAGGTTATCAGTAGAGAATAAATGGGACTTGGCTTTATCTTATGTGGTGCATCCTTGTACTTCTTGCATGTTTCAATTTACAAGAGTGGTCAGAGGTGATCAGAAATGTTCCTCAGCACTTGATTAAAGTAACAGGCAGGGTAAGGGATGTCAGCTGAGTCATAATAAGGGTAAGCTTTAGAGTTCCTTAGGGAAGTTGTAATGCTCTGGAGGCCCTCTGGAGTAACCCAGAGGGTTATAGGGTAAGCTAGAGTGCTTGGGCAAGATAAGGATAAAGACAACAGAGTATTTTTGTTAGTATTTGAACTAAGGTATAGAATACAGGACTATAGTACTTATACCTTAGGAAGGCAGAGCTAACTAAAGCTATAGCAAAATGAGACAAGTATAACTTAGAAGCAAAGCAGGTGTCTTAAGTATCTAAGAGATGAATAAAGATGTCAGAAAGGATAATGTCCAATCATGTCAGGCTGAAACTGACACACAATTAAGGTGAAAGCAAGGAAAAAACAAGGAATGGGAACAGGGGCAGAAATAGTAGTAGTAACAAAAACTACAGGTAAAGCAATATTGCAGAGTTAATGCAGAATGGTCTGAAGAAGTTGAAGTAAAAACTAAGTAAGGACTAAGATGGTAGTACTGGGAACAGGAAGTGAAATGGAACTAAAGTAAAACAGTGGCAGAGAACTGGGGGACTGATAATGTTAACCAGGCACAAGCATGCAGTGTAGTAGATGCAGGAAGGAGTAAAGGCAGAATGCCAGAGTAACATGAGGAGTTAGGGACCTAGTAGTGCAAGTTAAATATACAATGGTACAAGGGCTAGGTATATATTTTGGGTCAGAATTGAATTGGAGGTATGGAATATAACAGATATAGTGACTCTCTTCTTTTATAAAGTCTACTTATAATTCAGTCTTTATAACAAAATCATTTCCAATTGAGGCCTCTAGTTTACCTTTGTTACGACTCTGGAAACCAGAGGCTACACCTAGATGAAGTTTAAGAAGGAGAAACACTAAGAGAAGAATATGAATGGAGGCTCTGAAGAGGAGCAACCAAGGAGGGAGCAATAAAGGAGAACTCAGAAGAGACTCATGCTTGAGCAACTAAGGGCCTATCCTCGAAAGGGCTGGTTTCCTAAGAAGTGCTTAAACAGCAAGGTACAAAGTAATAAAGTCTGAGGAGACTTTACCACCAGTATCTGCCCCTTATATATTGCCTAGGGAGGCACATGGACCAACTAAGTAGGCCTACCCTAGAGTACTGCTATCTATGTAAACCAATAGCAGTAAGGGAGCACTATTAAATAAGTGAGGAGAAAGCATGGGGCAGATATGAAGGGATGAGGTAGTGGCCTTGTGGATGGCATGTGTGGAATGAAAGAGAAGGTCAGGGTTCACCATGAGGATGGGGATCTCTGCCACAGATGAGATTGCATCTCAGGATCTGTCAGATCCATGGAGATAGATCAGATTGGAGATTGGGAAGATCCTGGGCAGATCCAGGGAAGATCCTCAGATGTGTCACATGACCACTGACCATAGAGAACTTGTAAAGTATTGGCTAAGCCCCAGACTAGGGTTATCCTGAAAAGGAGTAGGGTTCCCATGATCACGTGATGTAAAAGTGGTAGTTGTGAAGGAATTGCAACAACTTTAGCCTTCACAAGGGAGCTTGGTAAACTTCTAAACTATAATCTCTTCCTATCCACTACATACCATTTCCAATTCAATAGAGAAATTGAATAAGTTAACCAGGAACTTGAAATCTATTTTTGTATCTTTTATAGAGTAAATTCCTTTAAATGGGTAAAACAAGTCTGTTATGCACTTAGCAAACACTAATGATCTTATTACATGATTATAAGACTTCAATGCCAAAACAAGGATAACCCTAGGTTTGAGTTTAGGTTCTTTCAGAGTATTCCCTGTGTATAAGTATTGATCACATGATGTGGCAGATCTCAGATAAGATCTAGATTGATTATGATGACATCTGATCTAATGGATCTAGATTAGGATTGATCTGTGGCAGAGATCTAGAGAGTAATCTCCTTAGCCTTATGGCAGTCTAGCCACATTCATATTTACCTTTATAAGTATGCTTCTCTTCCATTCTCCCATATCCTCATGGTGTGATACTCTTTTACTTTCTTTGATCTATAAGGCCACTGCCTTACTTCTACCCTTTGCTTCATGCTTCCTTATTTATTAGCAAGAGTACTTACTACTATTGATGGCCATAGATAGTAGATTAGTCATCCTGTATATGGGGCTGTGCCCTTGGTGAATATATACCTTAGTCTTTACTTCATTTTCTTCAGATCACTCTACCTTAACTCTGCACTATTATCCCACCCCTAGTTCTTACCATTGCTACTGTTTCTATCCCTGTCCCTTATCTTTTCTTCTTCCTGCCATCCTTTAGTTTCAGTCTGACAAGATTGGATATTATCTTTTCTAATATCTTCATTTATCTCTTAGTTACTTAGACATCTGCTTTGCTTCTAAGTTATACTTGTCTTATTTTGCTACACCCTTAGTTAGTTCTGCCCTCCTTGAGGTATAAATACTATAGTCCTGTATTCTATACCTCAGTTCAAATATCAACAAAAATACCCCCCATCTGGATTTTATCCTTACCCTAACTGAGCTCCTAAGCTCAATCTTTGAACCTTTGGATCATCCTGGAGTAACTCCAGGCCTTGATGGAATTTCTAAGGAATTTCTAATGGGCTTATTCTTATTATAACTAGGCTTGATGCTTCTCATCTCACTTGTCTCTTATATTGAGCTATGAGACTGCTCTTCTCTCTTCCTCTAACCTCTCTGCAAATTGGGACACTGGATTTTGCAAGGGTGCACCACATAAGATAAAGCCAAGTCCCATATGATCCAGCAAGAATTAACTTCAACCCTTTCTGAACCTCCTCTGAACTTTCTTGGAAGTCTCTGGAGTATGTTATCCCCATGAGCCAAGCCCCATTAGAGTGTTTGTACTCAGAATCTGTTGTCTGAATTCTTGCTATATGTTTAGGGATAAGTTTTGACAAACTCCCATGCCCTTCTCTTAGTAATCCCCAAGACCCCTATGCCTGCAGTTGCTAATAGATTAAAGAACATAATAGCAGCTAGAGATAAGGCCTTTGTGGCCCATGACATTGCTTACCAAACCATGTCCTCCCACATTCCCTTAAAGGTCAACCCTTTTTTAAAAGGGTCAAAAATTTGACTTGAGGCTAAAAACCTTAAGTGGTCTGTTGTTTATCCAAAATTCATGTCAAAACATGAAGAACCTTTCACTATCATGGAGGTATTATCTCCCATCACCTATTGCCTCCACCTTCCTGCTTTCTGGAAGATCTATCTGATCTTCCATGCTTTCTTGTTATTGCCCTATTATGAAAATGACATTCATGGAAGCAATTTCTCTGCCCCACCTCTGAACCTTGTAAAAGGTCAAGAGAAATATGAAGTCAAGCAGATATTAAATTATTGTGGCTCACCTTTCTTCCATTCCTTCCTAATCCAATGAAAGGGTTACTTAGCTAAAGATGACTCATGAAAATCCAAGTCTAATCTCCACAATGCCTTCAAGCTAGTCAAGGCATATAAACATCTTTACTCTCTCCCTCCTTTACCCTCATCTCCCCCACATCTCCACAAACCACCCCAGCACCCCAAGAAATCCAAGCAATAACATGTTCTATAACTTTACCTACTGCATCCACTTTATTCCAGATTTACTGTCAATTTAATCCCCACCATCCCTGCCCCTGCCCTGCCCCTGCTGCTCCAGCTACTCTAGTCCATCAACAATTTCTTGTCCATGCCCATATTATCTCCAATAACACTATAGATATCTTTATTAACCCTTTTCCTGTTTCTTTCCCCAAGTATCTTTTATATACTCTTTACATACTAAAGACCTTGTAATCTCCCCCCCCTCCCCCTTATAATCCCTCAGACCCAGAACCCATGTCCCTTGCCAATGTTCAGTCTAGCCCCATCCCAGTATCCTCTCCAAGCCTCTGTCCTGCCTTACCCCCACTTATTATTGACATATCCACTCTTCACCTTGTGGAGCCACTTGCTACCACTGCAGTTGATCTCCCCATTACTGCCCATGCTCTCTGCCCAGAAGATCATTCTCCTAACTACTTTACCCTTGCCCACTCATTCATCTTTAATTCACAGCTATCTCTCTCTATCAGGTCCCACCTTGATATGAACTCTCCATTATGGACACTCTATATCCTCTACTACCAAGTAAAACAAATTCACCTCATATCTACCCTCCTTCATTGAACTGCAGAATTTAACACTGATGCTGTTTATATTGATCTAAAGGTCATTTACTGCCAAATGTCATTTGTTCTAGATAACTTGGCCTATCAGCTCAAGTTCTGGGAATTTCTCTTGGATTTTGACCACTTTAAACATAAATCCTTGGTTGCCCATAACCACATCCCTCCTACTGTCTTTTTTTCCCCTCTGCCTTCTCCTTCCCTCTGTTACTAAAGGAAATTAACACTATTACAAGAGTCAAACACTAATGGACTGGCTACCATAACCATGCCTTTCTTCTCCCTTCTTATCCCCATCACCATAATGGGTGTTTTTAGTGCCATGCCCTTAAGCATTATTGAATGAACTGCTCAGTCTACCAATGCCCCATATGTCTGTAATGGCAACTTAACCATAACCAGGCTCACTGCTCACTTTATTATCCTCTGCCTCACCACTCCTTCTTTTTCTCCAGCTCCTGTGGCTCCTCTCATGGCTCCTCTTACAGATCTACTCATAGACTTTTCTACTTCCATCATTCACATGGATCCTATTACCATGCTCCTTCATCTCTTCTACCCCCTTTACCTTCTTATCATTCCAGTGATGGTAATAATGTCATCAATTTCATTGGCTGGGCCAATATCACTGGGTTACTGGCCCCCTCCTTCTAGTTATCTGGGTTATTCAACTGGGTTATTGAATATACTGAGAGAGTAATGTTATGATCAGTTCTATTCTTTTTCCCTTTTGTCCTAGCTTCTGCCCTTTACATATCTCAGATGCTTTCTTGTCATATTCTAGAACATTCAGACTTCTTTTATTCCAGAATATTCTCTTAGTTAGTAGATATTACTTATAGCTCACTTCCACCACATTTCATCTGTTTTCACACAAATTACTTACTCATCTTCAGTCACATACTCTGACTCATTCAACTGAGTTTAAACCTTATTGTCCATGTATAAGTAGCATACTTTCTCCCTCATGTTCCTTACACTACTTTTATCTTATCCTGCCTATCCAACCTTGCTTTCTCCTAAAGCATCATTTGAATCTTTGTCCCACCCTCAT
Source organism: Pulveroboletus aff. viridisquamosus (assembly GCA_038088935.1). NCBI lineage: Eukaryota > Fungi > Basidiomycota > Agaricomycetes > Boletales > Boletaceae > Pulveroboletus > Pulveroboletus aff. viridisquamosus. The sequence continues at coordinate 10,060 of JBBPJW010000968.1, forward strand.
CAAGGGAGCTTCACTTGCATTCTTTAATAACAGGTATTACTCAAAAACTCTTGACAAGCACTAGCATTCTTGTCTCATCTCCAATCTTTACTAAGAAACTATGGTACTATTCCACATTTGCACCATCCTTAGCACTCAAGGCTGACCATTGTCAAGCCTCTCCCATAGCCCATATAGCCATAAGGTCTACATTAGTTCCTACCTGGGCCTAGTATAATAGTTCCTGCACTTTCCTTTTATTCTTCTATATTCTCATGATGTGGCTTCTTTTCCTTTTCCCTTGATCCATGAGGCCACTACCTTACTTCTACTCTATTCCCTATGTTTCCCTTTAGTCATGTAAATACACACTTACTGCTATTGGTGCCCTTAAATAGTAGTTGCCAATATATAAAGGGTAGGGAGAGACTTGGGGCAATCCAGTTTTGACCACTTCTGTTGCAAACCCATGCAATGACCACTTTCACTCTCACGTGATCGTGGGAATCCCAACCCTATTCAGGCTAAACCCTAGCTTAGGACTTGGTTATACTATATGAGTACTCATAAGGTTAGTGACCACAAGGCACATCTAGGATCTTCCCTAGATCTCCCCTGGATCTTCCCTGATCCCGATCTGATCTCATCTGTCGGATCTGATGGATCTGCCAATGGATCTCATCTGTGGCTGGAGATCCCTGTCCTCGCTGTGTCCTGACCCCTTACCTTCCATTCCCCCACATCATTCATATACGATACATGCATTTCCCTCATGGCCTACACGAGGCTGCACTACTTACGCTATTGGCTGGCTTACTGTACCACTTCAGGGTAGACACGGATGTACATGGTCCGTGCACCATTTAGTGTAGTATATAAAGGCCGGCTCAGAGTAGTCAAGTCCTCCAGACTTGATCACTTTGTAGCTATAGGCATTAGGCTTCAGGAAAGCTCTTCTCAGAAGATCAGACCCTTCAAGATAGAAGGCAGAGATTCAGGAAGTCCTGAGCAAGAGTCTCTTACGTGTCCTCCTCGTCGTCATCACCAATAACTCCTCGGTTGCTCCACTTCAGAGCCTCCCATTAGAAGTTTCCTCCATTCAGTGTTCCTCCTCCTCAGTTCATAGTCTAGGTGTAGTCTCTGATCTTCAGAGTCATAACAATAGCCTATTTTCCAGTTTTCAGTTCAATGTATTACCTGTGTATTTTATCAGAAGCATAAAAAAGCTGGATATTATAGCCAGCAATGTCAATAAGTCATTATGCTTAATGACAGTTGAGTTTCTGAGGGGAATAGAAGTGGATGAGGTTCTTGTAATCAGTGAAAACAAGAATAAATAAGGAAAATTCAAAAAAATACTAATGCTAGGCCTTCAGAGCTCAGATAATAGCAAGGAGTTCATAATTGTAGATATTGTAGTTTTGCTTGGCAGAGTTAAAAGTCTGTGAAAAATAAGAACAAGGGTACCATTTTCCATTGGCATTGGTTTGAAGGAGAATACCATCTGAGGAATAGGTAAAAGCATTAGTAGCAATGGTAAAAGGTCAAGAAGGATCAGGAAGTTGGAGAATGGGCTATAAGAGAAAAAGGGTCTTGAGTAAATCAAAAGATTCCTAGCAGGCCAGTGACCAGGACCAAGAAAAAAACTTCTTTGGTAAATTAAGAAAAAAACAAGCAATGGTAAAATAACTAAGAATAAAATGATAATAAAAGTTGGCAAAGCCAAGAAAAAATTGAATGTTCTTGACTTTTTGAGGTATGGGCCAAGAGACAGTTCCATTCAATTTGACAGGATCCATAGTGAGTTCTTCTGAACAAACAATTATGCCCAGATATTTAACAGAAGTTAAATCAATGGTATATTTCTCTAGTTTTACATGGAGATTAAGATCTGCCATCCATTATAGGATGCAGGTGGTGCAGGTGTGGTGAATCTCAGGGTCAGGAGAATAAATAAGGAGGTTGTTCATGTAGATGATAAGCCATCCTTTAGCAATCATGTTATGAAATAAGTTATTCATAAAGCATTGAAATGTAGTAGGTGAGTTATTTAAACTAAAAAAACATTACTATAGGTTTGAAAGGTTTCTTATAAGTAATAAAGGCAGCCTTCCATTGATGGCCATCTTTTATATGTATGTTATTGTTATGCATCTTGTGCAACCACCACTCTTACATCATATGATTGTGGGAGATATACTCCATTTCAGGTAACCCTAGCTTGGGATCTGACTATTTTATAAATACCTTATGGTCAGTGGTTATGTGACTTGGAATCTGGGATCTTCCTAGGATTTGCTTATAAATCTTCCCTAGCTAGATCTGGATACTATCTCCATGGATCTGATGGATCTTGGATCTGCATCTATGGATCTTATCACATCTATGGCAGAGATCCCCATCCTCATGTTCTACTCTGATCTTCCATTACAAGTCATCTTTTCTCTTCCATTTCTATTCCTTGATCCATAAGGCCACTATCTCACTTCTTAATATCTGCTCCATATCTTCCCCTCTCCTATTTAATAGTATATCTATATCCTTACTGCTATTGGTGTCCATAGATAGTAGTAGTCTAGAGTAGGCTTAGTGTAGATGGTCCATATACCACTCTAGGCCATATATAAGGGGCAGGTATGGATAGTCAAGTCTCTCCAGACTTGATCATGTCATACTTTGCTTTAGGCACTTCTTTGAATTTCTACCCTTTCAGGATTAGGCCCACAGTTGCATGGGCATGAGCCTCTTCTGAGTCCTCCTTCATCAATCCCTCCTTGATTGCTCCTTTTCAGAGCCTCCTCTAGGATTTCCCTTTCATGTTCCTTCTCCTGCTCTTCATCTAGTGATAGCCTCTAGAATCCAGAGTTATAACAGTTATTATATCTCCAATATGTCAAACTTAGTAAAGAGCTTTGCATTACAAATTTGTTAATAAGGTTAGAGATTAAAGAAAGGAAATATATATTGTAAATAATATGTTTATTAAGATAATGGTAGTCTTGGCAGGGACAGAGTTAATTATCCTTCTTTTTTACAAAGAAAAAGGGAAAAGATTGAAGAAAATTGAAAAGGCAGATCTTTTTAGCATAAAGATTTTCTTTGAGGAAATTCTTGGGAATAAACCTTGCTAATCTTGGGCACAAAGGTATCCTTGAGATTAATCTTGTGGTCATAGGGTCAACTAGAGAAAAGATAATTAAATATCTTTGAAGTGTTAGAGAAAACTAAAGCAAAGTTAGAGTAATCTGAGAGTAGAGTAACTGAGAGTTTGGCCTTCTTGGCCTTGATAACAAGTTCAGTGGATGTTGTAAGCTTGGTAATGGTGGTGCTAGAGAGGAATGCAGAGCAGGCATTAACTATACAAATAGAATGGTAGTAATATTATGACTCTGGATTCCAGAGGCTAGTCTTAACTATGGAGAAAGAGGAGGAACACTAAAGGGAAAATTCTAAAGGAGGCTCTGTAGAGGAACAACTGAGGAGGGATTGATGAAGGAGAACTCAGAAGAGACTTGTGCCCATGCAACTATCGGCCTAACCTGAAAGAGTTGGAATTCAAAGAAGTACTTTTAAGCAAGATACAAAGTGATCAAGTCTGGAGAGACTTGACTATCTATACCTGCCCCTTATATATGGCCCAGGGTGGTACACAGACCAAGTACACTAAGCCTACCCTAGACTACTACTATTTGTGGATACCAATAGCAGTAAGAATGCACTATTAAATACAAGAGTACAAGTTATGGAGCAGAGATAAGGAGTAAGGTAGTGGCCTCTTGGATCAAGGGTAAGGAATGGAAGAGAAGAGAAGACTCATAATGGAAGATCAGGGTGGAAACATGAGAATGGGGATTTCTGCCACAGATATAATGGGATTATAAATATAGATCTCTGAGATTCAAGGAGATTTATCAGATCCATGACTAGGGGAAGATCCAGGGCAGATCCTGAGATCACATGACCACTGACCATAAGGTACTCATATAATGGTCAGATCATAGACTAGGGTTTCCCAATAAGGAGTGTGGTTCCCATGATCACATGAGTAAAAGTGGTAGTTACACAAGATATGTAACAAGTAATTACTCAACAGGTTAATTAGAGCCAAAGTAAGCCAGATATTGGATATATTGTTATCTGAAACAAATATCTCCTTTGAATAAAGTTGCTATTGAAAGGAGTCTATAATAGAGAACTGGTAAAAGTCTCTAGAAATATCTGTCAAAGAGAAAATGGTCAAGAAGTTGGCTGTCTAGTTAATCATAGAATTTGTGGCTTGTAATCATAAAAGACCAAGAATTAGCATTTCTTTACCATATGCCATAACATGGCAGAAAACATAATAAGAGACATTGTTAACTTAAAGAAAATTTTCATAAAAGTAGATAATTCTTCTATTCTTATTAAAAGAAGAGTTAACATTGTGGATATTCAGGGATTTCTTTGTTATTGTTTGATGAACTTGAAGCATTCTGCAGCTCCATGAAAATATCCAGCCTTAAAATACCAAGTATTAATGTCTAAAGGAATCTTATTAAGGGATTGGATCTGTTAAGATAACCAGAAGGATAAATCAGTTTTATAATAATAAATTAATATAAAGTCATCAGTGACTTTAGATAGAACTACATGGTTTTAGAATTTCATAATACTTAGCTAAGAAGGGCATCCATTTACCTTTCTTGTTTTGGCATATCTGGATGACTGTCAACCAGTAAATGGCATTGGCTATTGTATTGTATGTTGTGCATCTTGTGCAACCACCACTTTCATATCACATGATCGTGGGAACAATACTCCTTTTCAGGTTAACCCTAGCCTAGGGCTTGGCTATTCCTTATGAGTACTTCATGATCAGTGGTCATGTGATTCAGATCTGGGATCTTCCCAGGATCTGCCCTGGATCTTTCCTATCTAGATCTGATCATATCTCCATGGATCTGACAGATCCTGAAATCTATAATCTCATCTGTGGCAGAGATCTCTGTTCTCATGTGTTACCCTAATCTTTCATTATGAGTCTCCACTTCTTTTCCATTCCCTTCCCTTGATCCATGAGGCCACTGCCTCACTCCTTATTCCTGCTCCATGCTTTTTCCTCACCTATTTAATAGTGTGTCCTTACTGCTATTGGTGTCCATAGATAGCAGTACTCTAGAGTAGGCTAGATTAGTTGGTCTGTGTGCCTTCCTAGGCCATATATAAGGGACAAGTACAGGTAGTTAAGTCTTTCCAGACTTAATCACTTTGTACTTGGCTTTAAGCACTTCTTTGGATCCCTGCCCTTTCAGGATAGGCCCTCAGTTGCACAGGCACGAGTCTCTTCTGAGTCCTCCTTTGTCGATCCCTCCTTGGTTGCTTCTCTCCAGAGCCTTTTCTAGGTCTTTCTTTTGTGTTCCTTCTCTTGCTCTTTATCTAGGTATAGCCTCTGGGATCCAGAGTTGTAACATTGTGGACTTTAAAGAAGACAAGAAACTCTTTGCAAAATGTTGCAAAAGTTTCCATAGCTATAGTGATATTATGACCTAGGCTAATAATAAAAGCATAGAGATAAAGAACTAGGGAGAAACACTACTTTAACCTCTAAAAGGGCTAAAAAAAAACAAAAAAAAGGATTTAGAAGGAACTATGCATTTAACAGCTATATCAAGTACTAATATTATTCTACAAATCAAAAGTACATAAATTAGCCTAATAAGATATTCATCTTATAATGATCATATCTTGGTGGTATCTAAACAGAATCACGTGATATATAGAGCAAAGTTGTAGCCATGGATTTCCACTACAATATATTCTATCAAAGTAAAGTGTTATTTGTTTATGTGATTGCAATGCACTTTATGCACCAGATTGGGGTTAGATATTGGTTCAGTTTTTGAAGCTACTGTAGTTATTGTTTTTAAAGTCTTTAATAGTGTTTTAACCTTTAATAACCCATTAAAAGGCTTATGGTACCATTTTATATTTACATTATATTATTTACTCTTAATCTAACCATTTATTAAGCCTTATCTTGGTCTTATCCCATACTTTCAAGGTTTATGCTAGTTTCTACCTGAATCTACTATAACATCATCTATAACTAGAATATCTTAGACTTAACTGAATTATTGATCCTATTAAAGAGATATTATTATAATTTCTTCTTTTTTTTTTCTTTATTCTAGCTTTGAACTTTATGTATTATAGATTTAACTCTAATTCCAAAGGGAATAGTCTTGAGAAATGTCCATATAAGCTACTCAAATTAGAAAGAAAAATAATAGTGACAAGTACCTTAGACTAGAAATTCCAGTCTAAATCCTTGCTCTTATATATTACTAGCTATAAGGCATATATGTAACAGCTAACATGATGCTAAGTAAAAGATAAAAGCATAAAATAAAATATACCAATCAAACTAAAAGTAATTGTTATGGATCTGGACCAACAGCAAGAGAAAATTACCTTGAAGAATACTCAAAACTGAAAAGAACAAAAAAATAGAAGTCTAAAGGAGGCACTATAAAACAAGATAACCAGGTAACCAAGTAAACAAGTGCTCTAGACTAGAGAATCAGTCTATGCCCTTGTTTCTTTATATATTGCTACAAAATATGTAAAAACCAGACTATGAGAAATATACAAGGTAGTTAATATGCAAAGAACTATGCTAAATAAGGCAATGGGGCAAAGGAGTGGTTAAAGATAGTAAATAAAAATAAAAACTTAGTGTAGAATAAAAATGAAAAATAGCCTCTAGCTAAGTAGTGCCAGTATATAATAGTAATCTGAATAAGGTAAGATAAGGAAATAGGGACCAAAAGTGATAAGTTTATAATATTATGTATCTTAGATACTTTCTTGTTATATTTGAAAATTTTTAGACTTCTTTTATTTTAAATGCTTCTTAACTTAGCAGTTATTGCTTATAATCTGCTTTCCTTGTATTTCACACTATTCTATTTATTTCCACATAAATCATTTAGTAACTGCTTATTATAATTTATAACTTACTCAACTAAATTCCAACTTAGTTTTTTGTACTATAAAGTAGTGTACTTCCTCTAATCTGTTTTTATGCTACTTCTATCTTAATCTTCTTTATTATATCTTTGTATTTGAAATTCACTCTGTTATAATGCATCTATTGACAAGCAATTTTAGTTTTTTTGAGTTTAGCAAGCCCAGTGTTCTTGCTTTATTTTCAATAATCAATTAAGTGTTATATATCTAGCAAATACAACAGTCTCTAGCATATGATCATGGGAACTGTTGAGCATGTGATGCAAATGGTTGCAAAGTCATGTGACCAGAAGTATGTGATTGTACAAACAAGTAGCCTTATCAAGATTAACTCTAGACTAAGGCTAAGTTCTTATATTAGAGTATTCCTGAAGTGGGTGCTTTCCACTACTCCTTGATACTCGAGTCAGCCTTGGTGGACGCTTCTATCCTGTTTCTGATAACTGCTAGGGCTTTTGTACTAGTGGCCCCTAACTAGGTGAATAGAGAAAGGATGAGTGATGGGCCCTTGTATAAACCCTAGCCAGCAGTTCTGAGTAATCAGACTGTATAACCAGCT
>JBBPJW010000969.1:0-17603 GCA_038088935.1 Pulveroboletus aff. viridisquamosus
CATCGACGGCAAGCTCTACATTGGAAAGTATGCGCCACTCTCGGCCGTTGCGACGTACCCGCCGTCTCACCTCTTGCCCAGCCTTTCTGCGGCCCTGTCGTACGATGTGCGGAAAAAATTGGGAATCACACATCTGCTGTCGGTCTGCACGGAGCATACCTTTGATCCCCAGCCGAATGCGATGGTTGTTCCCGTCCAAGATTCAGAGTTCGACGATCTCCTCGTCCACCTTCCCGACGCGTGTCTCTTCATCGAAACAGCCCTCGGTCGTGGTGGAAAGGTCCTCGTTCATTGTGTGATGGGCATCTCTAGGAGTGCCACCGTCGTCTGTGCCTATCGTGAGTGCATCCTCCTCTGCCCATCTTCGTCCATATTCCGAGTATCCACATTGCCCCCCTCCCTGCTTGTAAGTCATGGCATCACGGCGCCTCTCCGTCCCAGCAGCAATACAATACCTCCGCAAACGTAAGTTCTCGTGAACCCCGCTTGACTGGTCTAGATCAGACCCATACAAATCACAGGCCGCCCTGAAATTCACCCGAATTACGGCTTCGTGAAACAGCTACACGCATTCTTACAGTGCCGCTACAGGCCATCATGCACGAACAGCGAATATATTGCTTGGAAGCGCAGACAAAGACGCGACGTCGCCAAGTACTTGAACCTCCTCACCGACTGCATTCCCGTCGTCCCAGATCAACTGTATCTCACCAGGTTGGCTTTCTTGGATCGACTGGCTTGGAAAGTGCTTGACAGTGTTCTCGACCAGCGAATTTCCAGGAGACCCCGATGCTGTCGAATCCCTTTTGCTAGATCTAGGCGTCACCCATTTGCTTTCCATCTCTTCTGCTCAACTTCCACAGCCCAATCTCCCTTCGATCTTTCAACATTGTTTTATAAACGTCCCCAATAACGCACGCGAAGCGCTGTTGCTTGAACTCCCCAACATGTGTAATTTCATAGGTGATGCGATCGCTCACAATGGCCACGTACTCGTCCAATGCCGCGTCGAGCTTAGGGCGTGTATTGCAGTCTGTGCTTATCGTGAGAGCCATCGTACAGTCTCTCTCTCTCTGGAACTTTTGCTCACGCGTTCCCAGTTATGGCTTCGCGAAATATATCCCCCCGTCAGGCATATGCAATCCTGGAAGCAGGTGCGTCAGGTGCTCTCCCGACCTGCCGTTGACTGAATATTTTTCACTCAGCCCTTCCACTCTACAACCCTACGCCCGTATTTTATCGTCATCTTGAGTTATTCGCTGCGTGCAATTACCGTCCCACTGTGGATCATCCCATCGTAGTCGCTTGGCTGGCCGAGCAATTTGGTGGCCCTCCCCTCAAGCTTCCCACCAAAACCCAGTCGGTCACAAGGACAGACACTAACCCTCCTTCACTGACAATCACTAATTCCACCGCACGATCGATCTGTGTGCCCCCCATGTCGAGCGATGCGTTCGACATGACATCGCTCAACGAGGCACTCTCGCGATATCAGTCAACGAATGGAAATGTATCAGAGTACTAGAAGCGAGGGCTTCGTGTTAGCGTTGCTATAAACGTTCACTAGCACTACTTGTATCATCTTAATGAATGATATCCCCCTCGGTTTCCTCGCTCACGTGTCGATGTTGGTTCCCACACAAGTTGTAAGCAACCAGAAGGCTCCGTTGAAACGACGGTCCCTTGTTCGATAGGACTGGCCACGAGCGACCTCGACGACGCCTACACTACTATCACGTCCATATCAAACGTACGCTGCTGTTACGAAAGAACGTATTCTCTGAGCCACCTCGTGTTCGACCTCGTTCTGTTCCGTTTTCTGGCCAGATTCGGTTGTATCCACGCTGCCGTCTACTTCTCTGACCACACCCATTCCTGACAACCTTGCAAGCCCCATCCATCCCCCATCTCTGTCTCCATCTTTCCATCGCAGCACTCCATGTCGTCCAACAAGAGTTCTAACCCATACAACGGTGCACCGCCAAAGTGAGCGTTCGTCCTCCAGTCGGATCCAAATTTTTCTCCTTCCCTTTCCTTCTTCTCGCTTCGTCGTTTCTTCTCTTCGGATTACTGCGTGTTGACATGCATCCTTTCATTGCGATCTGCCGATCGGTACTGGTGACGTGCGAACAGATACCTCAACGATTTCAGCAAAGCGCTCGCAAGCGAAGTGCGTATTCTCCTTGCAGAGGTGGGCAAACTACGGGATGAACGTCGACAACTTCAATTGTACGTCTTCCCTCTCTCTTTCGCTGTTTGCGTTCCCGGTCATCCCTTCACCATACAGCGAAATCGCGGAGTTGATGGCTGTCAAGTCAAAGCATGGCGCAGGAGGCGAATATTCTCCCAACTGGACACCACCTGTGAGTTGCCATCGTCGTTCGTTTACCCTCCTGCCCTCGTTTTATTCACCATGATCACATGCCCTAACATTACCTCGTCTGTCGTATGTATACTGAAACATCTCTGCCTCTATCTCAACCTTCATCCTTCCCATTCTTCGCGTCGCTTCGCCCGTGTCGGCATTTGATTACGATCCTCTATCCCGACATGCAGTCTCAAGAACCACCTCCCCCACCTCCACCTCCAGTGGTAGCATCTCCTCCGCCGATGGACGATGGGCCACCCGTCCAGGCCCGACCAGCCTGGAAAGTTGTACACAAGTCCACTCGACGGGAGAGAGTGCCTAAGAGCCTCCCCGCACCAGCACCAGCACTCGTGCAGGCTATCGAAGCTCCGAAACCAAGTTTACCCGCTTGGGCTCAGTGGCGACGTGGGTGTCGCGCGTTTTCTCGTGGTTTTGAATATGTGGCTGATGGTGTTGTCGATGTCGATGCACAGCTAATCCTGCTATGATGCCGCCTGCAGTGGTCCCTGGACCCATTACCCCACGGCCGGTGACTCCCGCCGCTCGTCCTGGTCTGTTTGGCAAGTGCTTTTATGTTGGTTTTTTTCCCTGGTCTGTCAATGCTGAGATCGATCGCCAACTCACCAGGCCCACCAACCCCGCCTCCCAAGTAAATCCAACGCTTTCGAGGTCGTTACCTAAAGTGTCTTACTGTAAACCAAACGTCTTGGTTATGAGGTGTCTGCCTCTTATTATCTAATTCCACGCCGACACTGGGCGTACCGGAGGTGACCATAATGTTGCCATCCTCAACCACTTCCTCCCGGTGTTGTTTGTTCCAGTAGTAACCCGTTTTCTTTACCTCGTAATCTGAGTGTTTGTATTTGAAGGATCTCTGACCTGATTCGTTTACGAGTTCGCGTGGTGCGACACTCTTTCGCCACACGCGACATTCCCCGTACGCCCTACACACGATGCAGCCTTCCAGGCGAACATGTCTAGGTGAGTTGGTGTATCCCTTCGGCCAAGACAACGGGTGGCTCTGTGCCGTTTCATTCCCTCGTCGTTGCTCGCCAATATCTGTGTTTTTGCACCCGGAGGGACTGTTCGATTCCGGTTCTTGTGGACTGCGACGTTGCCGCCCGTCCGATACACTCATCTCTTCACGACCACCGTCTCTTGACTCGTCTCAGACCAGTCCGGTGCTGACGATAGAGAGGAAAGCCGAGAACGTGCCTCAGTCCAATCGATCACGCATTCCATGCCAACGATACGCCAGCGGTCCAGGGCTGACAGAAACAGTCTGGCATGTCCCGCCGACATCACTTGCTCATCAGGGTGTCTTACTCCCCAGGGCCTTCTCTCACTGAGGTGATGGGATCTATGTGTTCGGAGTTGCTCCCTTTTGGTTCGGCATCGCTATCCCTGGCTCTCGGATGACAGTAGGGTTGTGTCTGTCACCTCGATGCGCATTCGGAATTCCCCAACCTTTCCAACTCTCCCCGGTTCCTCACCACTTTCACCTAGCCCAGACCCCGACTGAGAGAATGAGGTGTGCGTGGTAAACACGACGTCGTTGGGGAAGAGATCCTGTCTGTGCTACTGTGCCGACGAGGACCTCAACCGTTATGGTACACCCCAAAGATCATATCGCCATTGGGTCTACTCTGCACCACTACCCAACATTGGATCCGTCCGTCGACCTGGGCTGCGCGTGCCATCTCAATTGAGTCATCCCATCTCCCCGGTACTCCAGATGTCTGCGAGGCGAGCATGACGTACGTGTGCTCCCCGTCTCCTACTCCACGACGTTGCCGTAGTACCCTGGATCTTATTGTGCATTTCTTAGCCACCTTTGTAATGTGAGTGATGGTCATGAGTCGCTTAGCTGGCATACCACTGTATGGACGACTGGACGTGTAAACGGGACACGCGGTTGGTACCTCGTTTCCGCCAACATCAGACGAAGCCTGTTCTGTACAACAGGCCCGATGCGTATCCTACCGCGTGGGGAACGCGTTCGTCATACCTGACAGCAATATCCTCCTGGCAAATGGTGTGTGAGAAGTATTTGGATGTGAAATGGGTGAGGTGAAGAGTCGGAGAGTCGGTCACTGCGGCTACTGGTGGAAGACCCGTACTGCGCTCTTGGTTGTTTGCTCCCTCAAGAAGTTATGTTTTCACTTACTGTTTCCTTTTAATCTTCATTTTATTTACTTTATCACTATAAGCATTTCCACATGATAATCTCTGCTTCTTCCATTGAAACTTCATTGATACTCCATTCTACCACTGCTTTTTCTTTCATATCTTAGTTTTTATATTTACCCAGTTGCCATTTCATGGTAACATCTGTTATTGTTATGATGCACATTTTTATTCTTTACATTTTTCATGCATTCTTGATCCTTTTCTAACTTTTTACATTTTTACATTTCACATCTTCACACTGTCACCATGTCACACCTTCACAAGTTCACATGGCCTAGAGCAATCTGGACCATGATATCATACCTTATGTTTCCCTCATGTTTTTCTAGATCCCTCTCTGTTTCTGCCATTGATTGGCTTACTGTACAGTAGTTGAGGGCAAGGCAGACTTCCTTGGTCTGTGCACCATCTGTAACAATATAAAAAGAGGCAGGACCAAGCCTGGAATATGCTAGTCTTGCACACTTGAACTCTAGTTCTCTCTAGTGTGCTCTTAGACCATTTCCTTTCATTTTGCCTAGTTCTAGCCACTAGTTCAAAAGCTAGCTTCTCTCTGTTTGCACACACAAGGAGCACATAGGTTTCCCAGTCAAGCATAGGTCATAAGCAATAGGTTCCCTTTTCTTATAGTCATCTAGTTGTGCTTAGTTATCTACCTTTCTGATATCTCTGTTTATATCTCTATTTGTTTCTAAGAAGTATTGTTATCTGTTTTTACTTCTGAAGACAACTGCTGTATTATTTCCATCTCTCCTTAGATAACCTGTCCCTTTATAGTATTTAAGTCAAAATATCATTGTCTATAATATCTCAGTTTAAATATTGACAAAAATGTCCTCTGTTTCATGCTATTCACTCTTACTCTAGTTAAGCCCATTTGTTAAAACTTGATGGGAGATCCATCAAGTCTGAATCTACTTTTTTCAAAGGCTTGACAATTATCTATCTAGACTTGACCAGTGTTACTCTGGTAACCTCTGGATAAATTTCAGAAGTATTTAAAGTAATTTAATGGGAACTTGGCTTTACTTTATGTGGTATACCCTTAGATTACTCTTAGGGTTCCAAATTTACAGGAGAGTTGGAGGTATAAAAGGAAGCCTGCTAAAGGCTTGAGAAGGGTAATAGAAAAATAATGAAGTCTAGTTTAGTTATAAGAAGTAAAACCATCAAAATTCAGGTAAAATGGTTCAATGGCTGGAATATAACTTTAGAAGGTCAAGAGTGTCAGAAATAATCCATGGGGTTGAAAATGGGAAGCCCAAAGGCTTGAGCAGAGTAAGAGTAAATAACATGAAGCAGGGGATATTTTGTTAATGTTTTTACAAGGGTATTATAGACAGAGGTAGCTTTTTAAGTACTACAAGGGGAAAGATTATCTGTTGTACTGGTTCCTCTGCTTCTTGAAGGTCTCTTGTGAGGGAATACTTATCCTCATCTAAATTTTGAGTAAGTACTCTCTTCTACTTGTCCTAGGGCTTTTATGCTAGTGGTCCCTAACTAGACAAATAAAAGAATGAGCCAGGGCATTGGAATATATGGCAGCAGATGCTATATAAGGGCTAGGTCTTAGTAAAATCTGTAAAACCATGCAAATAACCAAGTAAGCAAGACTGGGAAATTCCAGCTTGTGTTCTTGGCCTTATATATTGCTACAGAGGATATACAGACCAAGTACAGGCAATTTATTCTAATCTACTACCATCTATGGTTGTTAAACATGGGGTGTACTCCAGAGTTACTCTGGAATGCTCTGGAGTAATGGCTGAATAAAGCTCAGCTTTACCTTATATGGTTATCAAAACTTATTTCAAGACATATAGTAAGTATCCAGACAATGAATTCTGAGTACAAACAATCTAATGGGGCTTGGCTCATAAAGGGTAACATACTCTGGAGACTTTCAAGGAAGTTTGAAGAGGGTCCAGAAAAAATTGAAGGTAATTTTCACTGGGTCAAATGGGACTTGGCTTTACCTTATGTGATATACTCTTGCATAACCCAGTGTCCTGATTTACAGAGGGGTCAGAGAAAGAGAGAAGAGCAGTCTTATAGTTTAATATGAGGGACAAGCAAGATAAAAAACATCAAGCCTAGTTATAATAAAAATAAGCCCTTAGGATTTCCTTAAGAATTCCACTAAGGTCTTTGAAGTCACTCTGGGATGACCTGGGGGATTAGAGGATGAGCTTAGAAGCTCAGTCAAAGTGAGAACAAAGTTCAGATGAGGAATGTTTTCAATTTAAACTATAGTACCATATAGGAGTTATAGTACTTATAGTTCTAAAGTAACAAGAAATATAAGTGTCAAAACTTATTTCAAAACATATAGCAAGAATCCAGGCAATAGATTCTGAGTATAAACATCCTAATGGGACTTGGCTTATGGAGAGTAACATATACTAAAGACTTCTGAGAAAGTCTGGAGGAAGTTGTTATGTACCTCAAGAGTGCCAACCATATGCAAGCCAAGTGGTGAAGGCCCATGACAACAACAGATACAAGCTTTTGAGACTAGAGCTCCTAACTAGGCAAAGGAAGAGAAGTAAGTGGAAACTTGCAAGTAGACAAGTCAATGTTATAAGAGGTTAAGACTAAAGAAACCCCAAGTTCTTACCACCCTGTATATATATTGACAGAGAGCACAGCCCTGTATACAGGATGACTAATCTACTACCTATGGCCATCAATAGCAGTTATGCCTCTTATTATCTAAATAAGAAATACATATGGCAAAGAGTAAGAGTAAGGCAGTGGTCTTGTGGATTAAGGGTAAGAGAAGAGTACTGCATCCATGAGAATGTGGGAGAATGGAAGGAAAGCATACTTGTAAAGGCAGATATGAATATGGCCAGATAGTTATAAGGCCAATGAGATCCCCATCTGGATCTCTGCCACAGATTGATCCTAATTTAGATCTATTAGATCAGATATCATTGTAATCAATCTAGATCTCAGATAAGATCTGCCACATCACATGACCAATACTTATATGTGGGGAAAACTTAGAATAAAGAACCAAATCCAGATCTAGGGTTATCCTTGTTTTGGCAAGAAAGTCTCATGATTATGTGACAAGATCATTGTGTTCTGCTAAGTGCATAATAGAAGTCTGAAAAGAGTTGAAGGAAATTCTTGCTGGATTGAATGGGACTTGGTTTTACCTTATGTGATATATCCTTGCATAATCCAGTGTTTCAATTTGCAGAGGGGTTAGAAAAAGAAAGAAGAGTGGTTTCATAGCTCAACATGAGGAACAAGTGAGACAAGAAGCATCAAGCCTAGTTATAATGAGAATAAGCCCTTAGAATTTTCTTAAGGCCTGGAGTTACTCTGGGGTGATCCAGAGATTCAGAGGGTAAGCTTGGAAGCTTGGTCAGAGTGAGGATGAAGTCCAGATGAGGAATTTTTTCATCAATATTTGAACTACAGTATTATACAGGAGTTAAAGTACTTATAGTTCTAAAGTAACAAGAAGTAAAAGTGAGGAGTGGAGATAAGACTTGAGTTGTCTCAGAAGCAAGGGCAGGTGCCAATGTATCTTGAAGATGAATGGAGATGTTAGCAATGACAGCATTGAGACATGTCAGACTGAAACCAAAAGGTAACAAGAGATATGAGAGGCAAGACAGGAAAGTGAAAGAAACAAGAGTGAAGGAAGGCATGGAGTTACAATGGAGTGGTCTGGAGGAGATGAAGTGAAAAGGAAGATGTACTAAGTAACTGAAAATGTGTTATATTTCAGACCACTATGTTCAACTCTGCAACATTTCCAATACAACTCCAGTTGAAGATTACTTTTAAGCTATATGCTGGCTATTTTTCATTTTCCTCATTCTCTGTCTATCTAATGATACTTACAATTTCTTATATATACTTCTGTGTCTTTCCAACACAACTCTGTAGTTCCTCTGGCCTTATTTTCTATTTTTTGCCTTCTCACTTATTTTCTGTTTCCTATAGTTTTATCTCTTAGTTTTATCCCAGCATGACATTATTAGTGTCATACTTGACATCTCCATTCATATTCAGGTTGCATTGATACCTGTCTTCACTTTTGAGATAACTCCTGTCTTAACTTCTTCTCCTTGTTGGTTAATCTGCTTCTCCAAGATATAAATACTGTAGCCTTGTATCTTGTACCTTAGTTTGAATATTAACATAACTTAGTGCTCTTTCCTTCTGTCTCTAACTCCTCCTCCCACTCTTATGAGCAGGTCATATACCCTTATCTCTCTGCACCCAAGTTTTTTGACTTACTCTGACCCTCTGACTTCCTCTGAAATTTGGGGCACTGGGACAAGTGCAAAGATACACCATATAAGGTGAAGCCAAGCCCTGTTAGACTACTATTCTGGAGAGTTCCAGAGTAGATCCAGAGTGCATCCCTTGTTTAACAAAATATAGCAAAGCTAAAATGGAATAAAGCAGAAAGGAAATGGAGGGCCAGAACAACTGTAGTAACACTAGTGCAGGGGAAACATGAGCATAGTGAGCATGGAGGACCAGTAGGAACTGGGTCAGAAATGGGTTCAGAATGTGGGATATGACAATAAGTAAAAAGTGGAGATGAGACTGGAGTTGTCTTGGAAGTAAGGGCTGGTGCCAATGCATCTTGAAGACAAATGGAGATGTTAGCAATAACAGCATCAAGGTATGTCAGACTGAAATCAAAAGGTGATGAGAGATGTGAGAGGCAAGACAGGAAAGTAAAAGGAACAAGAGCAGAGGAAGGTATGGAGTTACAACAGAGTGGTCTGAAGGGGATGAAGTGATAAGTAAGATGTACTAAGTGACTGAAAATGCAGCAAAGCTAAAATGGAATAAAGTAGAAAGGGAACAGAGGGCTGGAACAATTGTAGTAATGCCAATGCAGGGGAAACATGAGCATAGTAAGCTTGAAGAACCAAGTAGGAACTGGGTTAAAATTGGGTTGGAAATATGGGATATAACAATGGTGCATCTTTGCTCTAGTTCTAGTGCCCTGAATTTTGGAGGGGTTGAAAAGGGATTAGAGGGTTAGAGTAAGTTATAGAGACTTGGGTTCAGAGATATAAGGGCATTGAGCTTGCTCATGAGGTTGAGGAATAGTTTAGAACAGGAGGAGAGAGCACTGGCTTATGTTGATATTCAAACTAAGATATAAGATATAGAGCTATAGTACTTATACTTTGAAGAAGCAGATTATCTAAGGAAGGTAGGAGATGAGAAAGGAGTTGTCTCAGAAGCAAAGGCAGGTGCCAATGCATCCTGAATACAAATGGAGATGTTAGGCATGATACTAACAATGTTATGTTAGGGCAAAACTAAAGAGTAGCAGGAAAAAATGAGAAGAGACAAGGAGCAGGAACAGGAAGTAAGATTGGAATTACTATGGAGTTGTATCAGAATGGCATGGAGTTAATATATACAAAGTTGTAGATATTATTAGGTAAAAAGAGACAAAGGTAAAGGAAACTAGATAACATGTAGCTTATAAGCATAATTTTATGATTTTTCTTTACTTTTACTTTATGTTGACTCTTGCACCCTTTACAGTACTCTAAACCCCATTTGCAAATCCTTATTGCAAATCTTACAAAGTGTGTTTTATATTCCTATTTCATATTCCTGACATGTTTCATCAGCCAATTTGTCATGCTTCTTCAGATGATCCCTTTTTTTGCTAATCCTATGTAAATCCCATTTCTTCTTTAGGCTAATAATGGCCAACCTGTAGTATAAAGTAGTGTACTTCACTTCCCATCTTTTTATGCTACTTCTCCCTTTTTATACCCTATACCTGCATACTTGGGGTTCTCTAATATCACCAGCAGTGACTAGCCTGCTTCTCATCTGTCTAAGCATTCAGACATACCTTCATCCACAACCTAGCAAGGGTAGGTCATCTTGTTATCTTTATCTACCACAAATCTTTATATGCTTTGTCAAAGGGCCATGTCTATTTCTACTCAGGCCACACTTAACAAAAGAAGTAGCATCCTTAACCTAGTGCAGGTACTGTCACTGTACTAACTGCTACAATTACTCCTCCATGTCCATCCTTGAATCCCCTTTGGAGCTGCCCTTATATTTTATCTGAATGATGTGACTCAGAAAGCAAGTTAAATTACCCTAATTCTTTATTTCATCATAAAGACACTCTAAATGAGCTCTTTGATATTGCCACAGCCTTATAACAGGAGAAAGACAATATTCATGATCTAGCACATAATCTCTTCTTACTTACCCTTTCTTGCCAACAAACTCCACTCTTGTCTATTTCTGTGACATGTTATAGACTTTTTAACCTGCCTACCCCTTAGCAGCAGTTACCCATCTTCCCTGCTCCCATGTCTTCTATGAAACCCACCAAACTTCATCTAGGAGCTTCAGAAGCTTTTGACAGTAATAGAGCCAAAGCCAAACAATGGCTAGACATGGTGCAGTTTTATCTCACTGTCAATGCTGCCATCTATGATTCTGAGCTGAAGAAAGCACCTATACCCTCTTATATATGACAAGAGATCTGCTCTATCCTGGGCCACCACATTTAGGAGAAAAGCCATTTTCTCCACTGGTATCAACATGGGCATCTTTTCAGACTTTACCATCAAGTTCCTTGCTGCTTTCCAGCAAATGGACACAGTTAATGCTGCCATGCACTGGTTGGCTAATCATTATATGATCCAAAACTAAAAAGAAGAATGCATTGCTATCACTAACATCTCTGACCACAATGTGCTAATTAATTACTATGAGACCAGTATCACTTCCTGGATTATAAGAAAAATCAATGGCATAAAGAAAGTTCTGACAAATATAGAGGAATGGTACTTCAAGGCCACTCACTTCCAAGGAACCCATGAATGCTCTAGATTTGTTGAACAGTGATGGAAACATTCACAGGTATACTTGTGGAACTTAGCCTCAATCTCCTTGTCTTTTAAAACCAAGAAGAACCCCAATGTTATGGACATAAATGCCATTCAAATTCTCAAGTTAATTCTGGATGAATAAAAACATTGCATTCAGAACCATCTTTGTTTTTGTTATGCACCCCAAGAGTGCAATCTGAATACTACCAATAAACACCAGTAAGTGACAGGCAATGACAACAAAAAGAGGGCTTTTCTGCTAGTGGCCCTGAACTAGGCTTGTGAGACTTGATAGGGGAAACCCAAGTTAACACCACAATGCAGTGCTTAGGCTGTAAGGAAAGGAACAAGAAATAACTCAGGTTAACTTCACAAAGCAAAGCCCAAGTAGAAGAAGTGAGCATATCAACAAAGTGATCAAGACTGGAGAGACTCTAGATCTTGCCTACCCTGTATATATATTGCCAGAGGGCATAGCCCTTACACAAGATGAGTAACCCACTATCTATGTTAACCAATAGCAGTAATCACTTGTACCTCTTAAATAGGAAACTGGGTATAGGGTATAAGTAATGAATAAGGCAGTGGCCTTGCAGATCAAGGGATTTAAAAGAGAATCACAACCATGAGGATGTGGGAGAATGGAGGAGAACTCAGGGTCAGCAGATATAAAGAAGGCATGGCTGCTATAAGGCTGAGGAGATCTATCTAGATCCCTGCCACAGATATAATTCTAATCTAGATCCATTAGATCAGATGTTATTGGTATCAATCTAAGGTCTTATCTGAGATTCAGCCACATTACATGACTAACCCATGAGCAAGGAATACTCTGAATAAAGAATCAAATCTAAGCCTAGGGTTTAACCTTATGAGGCAGGCAAGTCCCATAGTTATGTGAGAAGACTGTCAGTGTTTGCTGAGTGCATAACAGTTTTAGATGCTGAAAATTCAGACATTGCAATATAAACTGCCCAATATATAAGGCAGGGGGTGCAAGCTGAGGTTTCCTTAGTTTTGCTCTCTTGACCTTTAGCTGGTTATATAGGATAGCTGGAATCCTTCTACTAAAAATACCTTATATAGCATTTGCTGGCACTTGGTTTATACAAGAGACAACTTATCTCTTCTTTTATTTGAGCAGCTTACAGCCTTACTCTGGGCATTCTTTCTGGCTACTCCAGTTTTCCAGTCTACTACTCTCTTTAACCTTGAATCACTTCATAATGATATTCTTTTAGCACTTTCTTCTGATTCTCTTGCCTCTATTTAGCTCTCTGCCTCTTAGCCACCTGATTTTTATTGGTCTGTCAAATCAGAAGGTTTTCTATATCTAGACAATCAGATCTATGTTCTAAATGTTTTTAACCTATGTCTCCAAGTCCTCTACTTTAAACATAACCACCCTCTATCTGGCCACTTTGAATAGAATTGGACCTTAGAGCTTATTCATTGTAATTATACCTGGCCTGGCATTCAAGATTTTATTAAAGACTATGTCTCCTCTTGTATAGCCTATGCTTCTGCCAAGATACCTCACTATAAACCAATGGCTTCCTGAAGCAGCTCTCTATTCATAAGAAGCCATAGAATTTCATTTCAATAGATTTCATTAAGCAACTCCTGTTACAGCTCAAGTCTAACATGATGGTCTTACGTGACCATGGGAACTGTGAAGCATGAGATGCACTGGTCATGTGATCAGTTGCATGTGACTGTGCAAATGAGTTGCCTTATAAGGCAAACCCTAGGCTAAGGCTAAGTCCATATTCAGAGTATTTCCCAGCATAAGGTATTGGTCACATAATGTGGCAGATCTCAGATGAGATCCAGATCTTCTGATGATATCTGATCTTATAATCTAGATTAGGATCTGATCTGTGGCAGAGATCCAGATTGGATCTCCTCGGCCTCTAGGCAGCCATGCTACATTCATAGATCTCTACCAGTGCCATCTTCCATTCTCCCACATCCTCATGGTGTGATTCCTCTTCCATTCCTATCCCTTGATCCATGAGGCCACTGTCTCACTCCTCATTGTTGCCCCATGTTCTTAGTCATCTATCTATTTAGAGGTCAGAGCTACTTTAGCTATTGATGTCCACAGATAGCACTCTTTAGGGTAGACCTTCTGTACATGGTCTGTGCACAGACCTTGACAATATATAAGGCAGGAGATGCAAGCTGGGGTTTCCCCAGTCTTGCTCTCTTGACCTCTTGGCTGGTTATACAGACTGAACCTTCAGATCTGCTAGCCTTTGGTTTATACAAGAGTAGTGGTCTCACTTCCCTTCCCTCTGCCTAGTTCGAGGCCACTAGCATAAAAGCCTCAACAGTTATCAAGGATAGATAGGAGTGTCCACCAAGGTTGCCATGAGTATCAAGGAGTAGTGGGTAGCTTCCCACTTCAACTCCCTGCTTTCTCCAGTTATTGTACAATTCTTATTATTATAGACCATTCACTAAAGCAGTGTATCTTCATTTCTACAGAGAATTAGGTAACATTTTTGAAGCTTGCTAAACTCTTTTTACTCCATGTGTTCTTCAAACACAACATTTCCTCTTATATTACCTCCAATATTTGCCTCTATTTTACCTCTAAGTACCACTCAGAAGGTAATAGTTAGACTAAGTGAATGAACCAGATTCTAAAATAGTACTGACATATTTATTGCAACTATAAGCAGACTATTAGTTCAATCTCCTTTCACTGCACAGTTTGCCTACAACAACATGTCAAATGCTACTACCAATATTTTTTCTTTCTTTACTAATAAGAGCTATCATCTGAACCTTCTGTACATCTAGAACATAACCTTATGTCTGCTTAAGCTCAAGAGTATGCCATTGACCTCAACTTACTTCATGAATTTCTTTATGAGGAGATAGCTGTTATGCTAGGACTGAATAGGAACTAACATATATCTTATTAGCTAGAGCTATGAGAAGGCTCAACTACAGTCAGCCTAAGAATAAAGGTAATAGTGCAAACATGGAGATAGTACTATAGTTCCTCTATAAAGGTTGAAGATAAGGCTAGAATACTGAAACTAGCCAGAGGTAATGTTATGCACTTTGCAAACACTGATAATTTAATCACATGATTATAAGACTTGCATGCCAAAACAAGATTAACCCTAGGTTTGGATTTGGTTCTATTCAGAGTATTTCCTATGTATAAGTATTGGTCATATGATATGGCAGATCTCAGTTGAGATCTAGATGGTGATTTTCTTGGCCTTATGGCTACCTAACCACATTCATATCTGCTTTACAAGTATGCTTTCCTTCCATTTTTTCACATTCTCATAATTATGGTTCTCTTCTTTCATTCCTGATCTGTGAGGCCACTGCCTTACTCCTATTCTTTGCCCTATGCATCTTTATTTATCAGCTCTGTGTACTTACTTCCATTGGTTCATAGATGGTAGTTACCTTTCCTGTACATGGTCTGTGTGCATCTGTAGTTAATATATAAGGGGTAGGGAGAGACTTGGGGCAACCCAGTCTTAACCACTTCTGTTACTAGTGCCAAAAGCCTAGTCCTCATGCAGATGTGGCTTGTACCCTATATGGGTCAAGGCTCAGTCCTTTTCTTTGCCTGGTTTGAGGCTCTAGTGTTAAAAGCCCACTCATTGTTGTTGTTATCCCTGTCTACTCACCAGTTTATGTTAGTTTAGGATTGTACTCTTGAGATGCAGAACAGGTAAAGGTAGTGCTTGTGAACAAAGAGTTTCAAGTGGGAACTTCCTAAAAAGGGTGGACTAAAGGTTCCAGCATTGTCTTAAAACATGGAGAACAAGTAATGTTAAGGTAGAAGTAGCATAAGAAACATGGGAGAGAAAGTATGCTACTTATACTATTGAGATAAGGTTAAGACTCAGTTGGATAAGTCAGGACAAGTGACTAAGAATAACTAGATGATCCATGTGGAAACAGATAGAAAGTAATGGAAGCAGACTATAAGTAATGTTCTGTAATAAAAGAAGTCTAAAGATTTCAGAACAAAACAAGGAAGCATTCAAGATACATAAAGTCTGAAGCTAAGAACAGAGGAAAAGAAATAAATGAACTGATCATAATATTACCCCCCAGTACATTCAATAATCCCAGTCAAATAATCAAATTGTTAAAATATGTTTTTTCTTTTCTCAATCACATAACCTTATCTTATCTTCTTCATATGATTATCTAATTTTTTATCTTATCAGGGCACATAACAGGTCACTTGACCCAGGGTAGAGGGTTAGCCTCATGCCTTTGACCCTGCATGCTTCTATTTCATTTCTGTCATCTTCTTTCATGTTCATCTTCTTTTCTTCCATTTCAGAAGCTGAACCCTTGATTATTCCCACTGAAGCTTCTCTTTCTTTTGATCCCCATGCCACATGTATGGGAACATTCCCATTAGGGACATGGTCTGTGTGCACTCTGTAGTAATATAAATACAATAGAAAGCCCTTAGCTTTGAGCACTTGTATTATACTTATGTTAACTTGTTGCTCCCCTTGGTCCTTAATCTTCCTTTCCTTGAGCATTTGGCACTGCAAACTTGCAGTGCATAACACGAATGATCTAAAAGGAGGGAGCAGGGAAGCCTGTAATGTTGCCCCAGCCAACTTTGTCTATGATATTGTTATCATTGGTGTAATACAAAGGTGGAGGGAATGGAAGAGATGGGGGAGCATGGTGATAGAAACCATGTGAGTAATGGAAGTGGGAGGATCTGTGAGATAAGCCATGGAAGAAGTGGGAGGCAGATGAGAAGGAGAAAAACTGTTGAGGTAGAGGATGATGAAGTGGATAGTAAGCTTGGTTATGGCCAGGTCTTCATTGCAGACAGGTATAGCATTGATAAATGGCACAGTCAATGCACTAGTGTCCAAGAATATGATACTGAAAGCATCTGTTGCAATAATAGGGATAAGAGGGGGAAAGGTATTATGTACCCCAAGAGTGTCATCACACAAACCAACCAGTAAGTGGTTAAGGCCCACAACAATGACAACAAGATGAGCTTTTGAGACTAGAGCTCCTAACTCAGCAAAGAAAAGAAATAAGTGAAACTCCCCATAAAGCAAGTGAACATTACAAGAGGTTTAGACTGGAGAAACTCCAAGTCCTTACTATCCTGTATATATATTGCCAGAGGGCACTGTTATGGTACCAACCTAACATGATGGTCAGCATGTGACTATGAGAGCTCTGGAGCATGTGATGCAACTGGTCATGTGATTAGGAGCACATGATCATGCGAATGAGTAGCCTTATAAGGATAACCCTAGGCTAAGGCTAAGTCCTTATATCAGAGTATTCCCCTGGCATCAGGTATAAGTCACATGATGTGGCAGATCTCAGATGAGATCCAGATCTCCAGATTGGATCTCCTTGGCCTTATGGTGGCCATGCCTATCTCATTGATTAATATCTGTGCTCTTCCATTCCATCCACATCCTCATGGTGTGGCTTCTCTTTCATTTCCTCCCTAGATCCATGAGGCCACTGCCTCACTCCTCACTGCTGCCCCATGTTCACTATATCTATTTAGAGGCTAGAGCTACTTATGCTATTGGTGATCACAGATAGCACACTTTAGGGTAGACCTCCTGTACATGGTCTGTGCACAGATCTTGACAATATATAAGGCAGGGGATACAAGCTGGGGAAACCCAGTCTTGCTCTCTTGACCTCTAGGCTAGATCTATAGCAGTGACCTAAGGTCTTGATCCAAGAAGGATCCCACCTCTGCTCTTATTCACTATCTGGCTTTCTGGTTTATATAAGGGCCCAGGAACTCATTACTTTCTCTATTTGCCTAGTTCAGGGCCACTAGATCAAAAGCCTCAGCAGTTATCAAGGATAGATTAGGAGTGTTCACCAAGGTCAACTTGAGTATCAAGGCAGAATGGGTAGTCACATGATACAGGCACAGCCCCATATACAGGATAACCAACTACTTATCTATGGCCACCAATGGCAGTAAGTGCTCTTGCTAATAAATAAGAAGGCATAGGGCAGAGAGTAAGGAGTGAGGCAGTGGCCTTGTGAATCAAGGAAAATAGAAGAGTATCACACCATAAGGATGTGGGAAAATGAAAAGGAAGTATATAGCACCAGCAGATATGAATATGGCCAGGCAGTTATAAGGCTGATAAGATTCCCATCTGAATCTCTGCCACAGATTGATC
>JBBPJW010000970.1:0-17564 GCA_038088935.1 Pulveroboletus aff. viridisquamosus
CCACAGATAGCATCTTTAGGGTAGACCTTCTGTACATGGTCTGTGCACAGACCTCTGACAATATATAAGGCAGGAGGTGCAAGCTGAGGTTTCCTCAGTCTTGCTCTCTTGACCTCTTGGCTGGTTATACAGTCTGATTACTCAGCACTGCTGGCTATTGGTTTACACAAGGGCCCAGAACTCATTTCATTCTCTACTTGCCTAGTTAGGGGCCACTAGACTAAAAGCCCTAGCAGCTATCAGGACAGGATTTAGAAGCGTCCACCAAGGAAGACTAGAGTATCAAGGAGCAACAGATAGTCACCCATTTCACTTTTGATCTATGAATGTCAGCAAAGCTCCAGAATCTAAGATTGCATTAGTTAGACCACAAGTTTTTCCTCTTAAACCTTCTATACCTCTTACTTCCCTGATTACCTTTACTCCTACCTTCAATTCATCTCTTTCAGTTCTGTTGAAGACTACATCTAGGGTTTTCTTTTCTCTTTTGAAATCTGAGTACAAATGACCATTAGTTTGCTGGATGAAAGGAATTAAGCACCTGTCTGCTGGGGCCATGTTCTCAGGAGATGCCTTCCCAGCATGAAATAAAAATATATTTGCCCATAGGCCATTCAGTACAAACTTCAAAAAAGATAAGTTAATAGGAAGTACACTACCTAGATTGGTGCACTCCCTTGGGCTTTTTCCTGCTTTGCTTTATTCTCAAAAACATTCTTAAAGTAAGCATGGGCTTCTTCCATTGAACTCCAAGATGCTGCTGGGATCTCTTGGAATCTGGCAGCATCTGCCATATTATAGACCAGACCTATAGCCTCTGGTTCAGCTGTATACCTGTTACGGCTCCAGCCTAACACAGTGGTCTCACATGACCATGGGAACTGTAGAGCACGAGATGTGTTGGTCACATGATCAGTTGCACATGACCGTGCGAATGAGTTGCCATATAAGGCAAACCCTAGGCTATGGTCTAAGTCCTATTCCTTATATCAGAGTGTTCCTTAAGCATACCTTAGTCATGATGTGGCAGATCTCTAGATGAGATCTGGATCTATCTGATGACATCTGATCTATTGATCTAGATTAGGATCTGATCTGTGGAAGAGATCCAGATGGAATCTCCTTGGCCACCAGGCAGCCACACCTCTCAGGGCTAGTGCTTCCTCTTCCATTCCTCACCCTTGATCCATGAGGCCACTGCCTCACTCCTACCTCACACCCCATGCATTCCTTCATTTATCTATTAGAGGTATGAGCCCCTTATGCTATTGGTGATCCATAGATAGCATACTTAGGGTAGGCCCCCTGTACATGGTCTATGCACCATGGCTGGCAATATATAAGGCAGGGGGTGCAAGCTGGGGAAACCCAGTCTTGCTCTCTTGACCTCTCAGCTAGATCTACAGTAGTGATCTAAGGCTTGATCCTAGCGGATCCCCCTTCAGCTCTCATTCACTGTCTGGCCCCCAGGTTTACACAAGAGACCCTTGGCTCCAACTAACTGTTGCCTAGTTGTAGCCACTAGCACAAAAGCTACAGAGAAGAGTCTTAGGAAGGAGCATACACCAAGGTGTTCGAGTATCAAGGCCATAATGGGAAGAGCCCATTTCAATACCAACTGTTCTCATCTGGGGCCAAGAATTCCCCAAAACGGATCAGTTGAACTTGTTGTTGCTACTATTGTGAAGGCTGTGACAGCCTTGGAGGGAAGCAGGGAGAAGTCATTGTTTGTGCCAGGTTTCAGGGAGCCTGACAGTCTCTTGTGATGTGGCCAGGGCAACCACAGTTGAAACACATGATTGGGGGCCATACTGGCCATGCATCCTGTTAGTCTACCTCCATGAATGCACCTCTTTCAGGTTGCAAACCCACTGGAGTAAAGCAGGGAGGAGAGGGTCAAGGAGGATAGGGAGGCTGAAACTGAGGTTGGAAGGGAGGGTGAGGGACCTGATCTTGTGCCCTAAATGAGGGTCTTTTTACTGTCATCTTTTCAAAGGTGTGCCTCACCTGCCTAAAATAAGCAAACATGTTTAGGTATTGCCCATTATCACCTCCCTGTAATGCAACCTGTGAATAAATTCTATAGTTGACTGCCTGTTTGAGCAGTTCCACCATGTAATGGTGATTAACCTCAGCTTTCTTTCTAAGAAGATCAAACCTGTTAAGAAAGTCATCAATCCTCTTGCCTTGTTGTTTCAGGGCCTGTAGCTTCCTGAGACTCTGGTGAGTCAGCTCCTCTATGTGAAAATGACCTTTAATCTTTTGTTGGAGATCCAACCACATTGGCCATGCAGTCTTTCCAAACATTTTTCTGATATCCTGGCCATTTTCTCAAATGTGCTCATCTTTGAGCTCATTGTACTCCATCAGAGTGATGGTTGCAAAGTCATCAGTGGAGCCCTTCATCTGTGAGAGTACCACAATTACCCTAAGGTGATTATTCTTCCACTCCTGTTCTCTCACCCATACTCTTAATGAGATCCACCATCATTTCCACTTCTTTCTATCACCATCCCAGTTCCCCAGGTCAGCTACCTTCCTTATGATATTGTTTTATGTCCTGAGGGACAATTCTCCCATCTGCTCTATCAACACTGTGATATCAGCTCCTTTAGCAGCCATACTTTGACCTTGGTGTAGCTTTTTGACTAAAATTTGTGCTGGCCTAAGAGTCCTAAGGTGTAGAGATATGAACTTTCAGTTTCTGCTGAGGTGCTCCTTTCTATCTTGTTCAATAATGTCAGTTTGCTTCTTCAGTAGATAAGTGATGAGGATGTTACAGTGCCTCACTACTTCAAATTTCCTTTTTAACAACTTTCTTTTGATCTCATTCTCCCAATAACAATGTCACTTCCTGTTTGTTCATTTGATAATCTTTTTTACTTGTTCTTCAGTTTGCACTGCAAGGTATGTTTCTTTTGCTAACTGGTCTTCCAATCATACCCAGAAGTGGCTAAATTTCATCAATCAATTTCTTTCTTCTTGCTGCAAGAGCAACTTCTTTTGCAAAGAAAAACAAACAAGGATGATGGCAAGGGATGTAGAATAGTCTTGAGCAAGTGTTATGCACTGTGAGATTACAGTGCCACAGGCTTGTTAAAAAAGGGGTTTATAAGAAAAGGGGAATCTTGAGTTAACATGAGTATATTACAAGTGCTCAAGACTGGAGTCTTGAGATGCTAAGACTACAGTATTTATACTACACCACTCTATGCATGGACCAAGTTCCTGATAAAAGTATTCCCATGCATGAGGCATCGGGATCAAAAGGAAGAGAAGCACCTGTGGGAACCATCAAGGGCCCAGTGTTACGACTCTGAAGATCAGAGACTACACCTAGACGATGACTGAGGAGGAGGAACACTGGAGAACTAAACTTGAGGAGGCTCTGGAGTGGAGCAACTGAGGAGGAACTACTGAGTAATGACGACGAGAAGGACACGTAAGAGACTCGAGCTCAGGACTTCCTAAATCTCTGCCTTTCCTTGAAGGGCCTGATCTTCTGAGAAGAGCTTAACCTGGTAAGCCTAATGCCTGATGCTACAAAGTGATAAAGTCTGAGGGACTTTAGCACTCTGAGCCGGCCTTTATATACTACTCTAAATGGTGCACAGACCATGTACATCCATGTCTACCCTGAAGCAGTACAGTAAGCCGACCAATAGTGTATCGTGAGCAATCTTGTATAGGCTGTAAGGATAATGCATGGGGCAGATATGAATGGATGTGGAAGAATGGAAGGGAAGAGGCATGGGCACAATGAGGACGGGGATCTCAATCCACAGATGAGATCACCTTGTCAGATCTGTCAGATCCACGGAGATGACCAGATCCAAGATCAGGAAGATCCAGGGGAGATCCAGGGAAGATCCCTAGATAGCCTCATGGCCACTAACCTTAGAGGACTCGTATAGTATTACCAGATCCTAAGCTAGGGTTTAGCCTGATAAGGGTTGGGATTCCCATGATCATGTGAGAGTGAAAGTGGTCGTTGCATGGGTTTGCAACACCCAGCTTCTGGAATGGAAGAGAAGAGATGGAAATAAAAGAAAGTGCAGGGTCTAAAGGCCTGAGGCTAACCCTAAGCCCTGGATCATGTAATCCGTCACATTCCCTGATAAGATAATGATTAGATAACCACATGAGAAAGATAAGATAAGGTCATGTGATCAAGAAAAGAAAAAAGGCATCATAACATATTGCCTGCTCTTTTCTTGATCTTACCAAGAAGACAGCTTCTTGGTCCTGAACTCTAGCCTGCCAGGAATTATTCAACTTTCAAGGCACTCTTTCTTTTCTAATCTGTTCTTTAACATCCTGATCTTTCTTTCCCCTTTACCATTGCCATCAATGCCTTTACCTATGCATCTGGTAATATTCTCCTACAGATGAATTTGAACAGGGACTGGTATTCCTGTTCCTATCTCTTCCAAACCTTCTTTTTCACTATGTAAAACTATAACATCTATGATTATGAACTCCTTGCAATCATCCATACCCTTAAAACCTGGTATTAGTATCTCCAAGGATTTTCTCACACTATCCAGGTCATTACTGATCAAAAAAACCTCAAGTTCTTCCATATCCCCCAAACCCTTAACTAATAACAAGCCTGCTAGCTTCTTAACCTAGCCAACTTTGACATCCAGCTCTACCATGTAGCTGGTTTCTTTTTTACTGGTTCTGATGCCCTTTTCCACTACCCTGACCTTTGTCCCTTTGACTTTGTCAACAACTTCTTTATCATAGCTCTCCCTAAGTACCTTTTTTGTCACATCATTAATGTAACCCTCTCCATCCATATCTGCAAACATGTGGAAACTAATCCCCTATGCCTTTTTCTTCTTCACAAATGAGATGATTTCATATACTCTAACCTTTATAAATATATCACAGACTGGAAACTCCATGACAATCTCCTTTATCTACCAGAACCATGTCTATGTCCCTGCTGACAAATTTCTTCACCAGTCCATCCTTCACCACTGCCATAACCACCTCCTTGCCAGTTACCCCAGCTATTTCAAAACTTTATAAGTCAAACAAGAATTCTGGTGGCCTAATATGATTACTTATGCTTACTGATTCATTAAAGGCTATGCTGTCTGTCAACAAAACAAAGTCAATATCCATCCCTCTGCCTCTGCCCTCTCTCCCATTCACTCCTCTGCTACCCACCCATTTCAAATGGTCTCCTGTAACCTTATCACTAATCTCCCTTTTTTTCAATGGCTATAATTCCCTATTGATCATGGTCAACCATGAGCTTACTAAGGGGGTAATTCTATGCCCTACTAAGAAAACTGCCACTGCCAAGGGCATAGCCACCCTCTTTTTCCACAAAGTATACCTACAAATTGGTCTTTATAACAAAATTATTTCAAATTAGCCTTTGCAAAGGAGCTTGGTAAACTCCTAAACTATAACTTTTCCCTGTCTACCATGTGTCATTTCCAATCCAATGGGGAAACTGAATGAGTTAACTGGGAACTCAAAACTTACTTTTACATCTTCTGTGGAGCAAATCCCTTCAAATGAGCAGAACAAACCTCCTATGCAGAATTTGTCCATAATCACCATCCCTACTTCATCACTCATCAATCCACATTCTATCTTATAATGGGATATAAACCCCACACTTTTCCCTCAGTGATCCTCAAGACACTTATGCCCATAGTTGCTCATAGATTAAAAAATCTAATAGCAGCTAGAGACAAATTCCTTGTGGCTTATAACTTAGCCTGTTAAATTATGGCTTCTTACATATGCTTCAAGTTTATCCCTTTTATCAAAGGGTCTAAAGTCTAGCTTAATGAAACGGGTTCTTCCTGTGCTGATCTCATGTCTGTGAATCTGTCCAGTGGATACCTTTCAACTAGCTGAGGTTTTGTTCTAGTACCTCAGAGAACTAGGCAAGAGGAGTTTAAATAAAGAGTCAAGTGCCTTGTATAAAGTCCTAGGACTCAAGTGTGCAAGACTGGGGAAACCCAGCTTGAGCCAGTCCTTTATATATGCTACAGTGTGATGCACAGACCAGGTAACTAAGTCCGGCCCTAAGTATTGCTATAGTAAGCCAACCAATGGCAATAAAGGAGTGAGCACCTTCACAGTCCCTCATGATTACTGCTAGATAATGATGTCATGGTCTAGGCCTGTGATATAGAAAGAGTGAAGAGGTGAAAGAGTGAAAAGGTAAAGGAGTGAAATGTGAAAGAGTGAAATGTGAAGATGTGACAATGTGAGAAGGTGAAAGTGTGAAAAGGTTCTCACAGTCACGTGATGGGAAAAGTGAAAAATGATTATAACACTTAAGGCTAGAAATCTCAAGTAATCCATTATATACCCCAAGTTTATGCCAAAACATAAAGGTATTATCCCCCATTATCTATTACCTCTGTCTTTCCACCTTCTAAAAGATCCACCTAGTCTTTCACACTTTCCTGTTATTGCCCTATTGCAAAAATGACATTTATGGAAGCAATTTCCCAGCATCTCCCCCAGATCTTGTAGAAGATTAAGAAGAATATAAAGTCAAGTGAATATTAAAACATTATGGCTTGCCTTTCTTTCACCCCTTCCTAATCTGATGGAAGGGTTACTTAGCCAAAGAAGACTTGTGGAAATCCAAGTTCAATCTATACAATGCCTCTGAGCTAGTTGAGGCATATAAACATCTTTACTCCCTCCCCCCTTCTTCTTTAGCTCCTTTATATCCTTGCAAAATACTCCAGTGTCCCAAGAGGCCCAAACAATAGCAATGCCCTACAACTTTACCTAATATTCTTGTTCTATCCCAGATTTTGCTGTCAACTCCATTCCCATAGCCTCTATCTCCATCTTCATCTCCATCTCCACTGCCCTGTTTACTTTAATTCATCAACCATTCTTCATCTGTGCTTATATTTCCTCAAACAATACTATAGAGTTCTCCACTAATCTCTCTTCCATCTTTTTTTTCTGAGCCTCTCTTATAGACTTGCTATATACTAAAGACCTTGTAACCTTCTTTCCTTATAAACCCTCAGATCCAAAACCTATATTTCTTGCCAATATCCAGTCCAGCCCTATCCCAGTACCCTCTTCAGGCCTTCAACTCTTATTTCCTGCCCTTATCATCCCTGCCTTGACCCTTTGCCTAGCTGATCCATGCCCAGTTACCATAGTAGATGTTACATTTTCTCTTCCTTTTTCATTGTCTAAGTTTTCTTTTTGCACATCTCTAGATGCTTTCTTGTTCCTGTTCTGGAACCTTCCACTTCTTTTGTTCCAGAACATTCCTTGACTCAGTTTCTATTACTCATGATCTGGTCCCTTCACACATATCATCCAGTATTACACTTGGACTGCTTTTCCAATGTTTTATCCATTTCCACATGAATCACTTACTTAGCACTTGTTATTACAATAACTCATCCAACTGAGTCTGAATGTTATGTGCTCAGCAAACACTAATGGTCTTATCATATGATTGTGAGACTTTAATGCCAAAACAAGGATAATCCTAGATTTAGATTTGGTTCTTATCAGAGTATTCCCCACATATAAGTATTGGTCAAATGATGTGGCAGATCTCAGATGAGATCTAGATTAGAATCAATCTGTGGCAGAGATCTAGATGATAATCTCCTTGACCTCATGGTGGCCTGGCCATATTTATATCTGCCTTTACAAGTATGCTTCCCTTCCATTTTCCCACATCCTTATAATGTGGTTTCTCTTCCTACATTCCTGATCTGCAAGGCCACTGCCTTACTTCTACCCTTCATCTCATGCTTCTCTATTTATTAGCAAGAGTACTTACTGCTATTGGTGGCCATAGGTAGTAGATTAGTCATTCTGTATATGGGGCTATGTCCTTGGTGAATATATATACAGAGTGGTGCAGACTTGGGGTTTCCCCAGTCTAATCCTCTTGTAACATTAGCTTGTCTACATGGGGGATTCCATTTAATCCTATTCTTTTCCTAGTTAGAAGCTCTAGTCTTAAAAGCTCATCTCATTGTTGTTGCTGTGGGCCTTCACCACTTGCCAGTTCTGTTAGGTTCAACTTGCACTCTGAATGGGTGCATAACACTGAATCTTGTTTCACTGTACTATAAAGTAGCATACTTCACCTTTCTTCTTCTTATGCTACTTTTTACCTCTACTTCTGTACCATTGTATTCAAGTACCTCCTTGCTACCTCAGTTCCTCTAAGATCTCTTGATAATCCATTCTTCTTAGTTCACATGTTAGTGCACAAGAGGAAATTCCTTGAATTCTGTCAATACCCACCATTGATCATACTTTGCAAGCCAGCATCCTTGCTGTTACTTGACCCTTTGTCTAAGCATCCCCTGGTGTTGTTCTTGTATTGCACCTCACTTTGACCATGAGCTAATCCTTCATTGAGCTCATTTCCTTGCAGTTCCCTCTTCTAGAGGTCTATGCCTAACCCTACCTGGGCCTAGCATAACAGTAGACCTTTTCATTACTGCCCATGCCCTTCACTCTGGCAACTATTCCTCAGATTACTCCATCCTCATGTGTTTCTTTATTTTTGACTTTTGACTGTCTCTCTCAATTAAATCCCACCTCAACATAAATTCTCCTTGTGGGCACTTTATACACTTTATTATCAGGTTAAACATATTTACCTTATGGCTACTCTTCTTTATTAAACTGTGAAAGTCAACACCAATGCCATCTGCATTGGTCTTGATACCATCTATTGCCAAATGTTCTTTATTCTTGATAATCTCACCTATCAGCTTGAATTCAGTAAATTCCTCTCCAATGTCAACTGATTCAGACATGAATAATCCATCTCCCATACCCATGCTCCTTCCACCATTTCTTTCTCTTCTTTGGCTTCCTCCCCTTCTCTGTCACCAGAGGAAATTAATACTATTATGTGTGTAGAATACTAGTGGACTGGCCATTATGGCTAAGCTTCTCTTTCTCTCTCCTATTTCCATTACTGCAATGGATGCTTTTAGTGCCATGCCCTTGGGCATTGACAGGTGGACTGCTTATCTACCAATGCTGTCAAAATGTTTCTCAAAACTCATCAAACTGTCAAAGCTCATAGCAAGGGCTGTCAAGGCTCTCTGGAGTACTCCAGACAAGTCTGGAGGTTTCCAAAGTTGTTGGGTAGCCAGTTAGTGGAGGTTACCTTTCTTGCTTGATAGAGCAGATGCAGCAGAGTTTGATGGAGTTTGATGGGACTTGGCTTCACCTTATGTGGTGTGTGTTATGCACTCTGCATAGTGCACTTCCATATCAACTGAACCGGCAAGTGGTGAAGACCCATAACAATGACAAGATGAGCTTTTAAGACTAGAGCTCCTAACTAGGCAAATGGGAGGAATTGAGTGGAATCTCCCATGTAAACTTGATAAAGCTACAAGAGGATTAGACTAGGGAAACCCCAAGTCCTCTCCACCCTGTATATATATTGCCAGAGGGCATAGCCCCATATACAGAATAACTAAACTACTACCTATGTAAATCAATAGCAGTAACCTCTCATATCATCTTAAATAGGAAAAAGAGCATAGAGTGTATGAGTCAGAAATGAGACAAGGGCCTCATGGATCAAGGAATGTAGAAGAGAGAACCATAACCATGAGGATGTGGGAGAATGGAAAGGAAGCATACTTATAAAGGCAGATATAAATATGGCCAGGTCATCATAAGGCCAAGAAGATCACCATCTAGATCTCTGCCACAAATCAATCCTAATCTAGATCTCATCTGAGATCTGCCACATCACATGACCAATACTTATACACAGGGGAATAACTCTGAATAGAATCAAACCCAAATCTAGGGTTAACCTTGTTTTGGCATAGAAGTCTCACAATCACATGTTGAGACTGTTAGTGTATGCTTGGAGCATAACAGTGTGCCCTTGCATAGCCTTGGCATCCCAATTTGCAGACTACTGGAGATATAGAGGAGAGCTTGCTCAGTGTTCAATAAGAGAGACAGACAAAAAAAGAGATATTGAGTCCAGTCTTAAGGAGCAGAGTCATCTAGATTTATCAAAGGTAGCCATTAGGCTAGTTATGATCCCCAGCAGAGCTGGAGGGTTGGAATGGTCAGAGACTTTGGCTTAGATGGCCAAGGTAACATTAAGTCAAATTGACCATAATGCTGGAAACCCTGGAGTTACTCCAGAGGATCAAAGGGTGCCCAAAGGCTCATTCAGAGTGAGAATGAACTGACACAGATGTGGGGATGCTTTTGTCAATATTCAAACTGATATATAAGATACAAAGCTATTGTACTTATACCTTAAAGGAGCAGGAACTGACTAAGTGTAGTGAAATGAGAGATATTAACTCAGAAGTGAAGCAGGTGTCTAAATAACTAAGATACAAATGGAGATGTCAAGTAGGGCAATGTCCAATCTTGTCATACTGAAACTAAAGGGTGGCAGGAAGAAGTGAAGGGACAAGGGACAGAAATGAAAGGAAATATCAGAGTAACTATGGAATAGTATTGGAGTAAAGTGGAGTTCAGTGAATGTGAAGTTGTAGGTATAGTAGTGGAAAAGAAGAGACTAGAGGATATGCAACTTAGGATCAACTAGAGTTGCAATGGAGAAAGCAGAAATGGGCTCAGAAGGCATGGAATGTAACAGTGTCTAAGTATCTAAGAGACAAATGAAGGTGTCAGAAAGGACAATGTCCAATATTGTCAAGCTGAAACTGAGAGGTAACAAGAGGAAGCAAAGATAGGAAGGAAGAAATAGGAACAGGAACAGGAACAGGGATGGTAACAAAGATAACTAGGGGTGGGTAATGGTGTGGAAGTAGAGTGGAGTGGCCCAGGGAAGATGAAGTGAATACTAAGATAGTGAGTACTGGGAATGGAACAGGAATAAACCCAGAATGGGAGTGAAGTGGGAATAGGAAGCCAGAAAGGTTGGTCCTGAGAACAATGCAGGTTTTGTATGAGTGTGGCAGGTGCATGATGAAGTGCAGGATATGACAAATGCCCCATGTGCCTACAATAGCAACCTGGCCATAACTAGGCTCACTGCCTACTTTGCTACTCTCTGTCTTGCCACTTCTTCTCTTTATCTGGCTTCTGCAGCTTCTCCCATGGCTTCTCTAAAGGATTCTTCCACTCCCATTACTTGTATAGCTTCTATTACTATGCTTCCCCATTTCTTTTATCTTCTTTACCTTCTTATCATATCAATGATGGTGATAACATCACTGATTTTGTTAACTGGGCCAATATCACTGGATCACTGGTCTTCTCCTTCTAGTCTTCTGTGTTATTTAACTGGGTTATTGAATATACTGGGAAGGTAATGTTATGGTTGATCCCATTATTTTTTCTTCTCATATTCTAGCTTCTGCTCTTTGCACATCTCAGACACTTTCTTGTTATGTTCTGGAACATCCAGACTTCTGTTCTAGAACATTCTCTTAGTTAGCAGATATTACTCATAGCCTGCTTTCTTCACTTTCCATTTATTTCTACATGGATTATTTACTTATCTTAGTAATACACTCTAACTCATTCAACTGAGTCTGAACCTTATTGTCTCTGTATAAGTAGTGTACTTTCCCCTTTATATTTCTTATGCTACTTCTGCCTTATCCTGCCTATTCAACTTTTGTTATGATGACAACCTAACACAATGGTCAGCATGTGACCATGGGAACTGTAGAGCATGTGATGTGACTGGTCATGTGCCAGGAGCATGTGATTGTGTGAATGAGTAACCTTACAAGGCAAACCCTAGGCTAAGGTCTAAGTCCTATTCAAAGTATTCCCATGTACAGGTATTGGATCACTGATGTGGCAAATCTCAGATGGGATTGAGATCATCAGATCTGTGGCAGAGATCTAGATAGATCTCCTTGGCCTTATGGCAGCCACGCTGTATTCATATCCATGAGCCTGTGCTTCCCTTCCATTCTCCCACATTCTCATAATGTGGCTTCTCTTCTACCATCCCTTATCTGCAAGGCCACTACCTCACTCCTACCTTATGATCCATGCATTCCTTCATATATCTGTACTTAGGGTCTAGAGCTACTTACACTATTGATGACCATAGATAGCTTACTTTAGGGTAGATCTCCTGTACATGATCTGTGCACACTGACCAGCAATATATAAGGCAGAAGGTGTAGACTGGGGAAACCCAGCTTTGCTCTCTTGGATCCTAGGCTTCAGCTTATACTCTTGATCTCATTACTTGACCCCCAAGGGGAGGTCCCCTTTGAGCACTTATGAGGTGACAGCCCACAGGGTTTATACCAGGAGCCCATAGTTCACCAAGGACAGCCTAGTTAGGGGCCACTAGTACAAAAGCCTCAGCAGTTCTCAAGGCATAGGATAGGAGCATCCCCCAGGAAGACCTGAGTATCAAGGCAGGATGGATAGTCACCCATAACAACTTTGCTTTCTTTAAGCATCATCTGAACCCTTATCCCTACTTTCAAAGGAAGTTCCTCTTGTAACCTCCATATTGCAAGTGTCCTCAACAAGCCCCAGTGTCCTTGTCTTATCTCCAACCTCCACTGTGGGACTTTTGGTGCCATTCACTATATTTGCACTGAATCTTCATATCTAAGGCTAACTATTATTGAACCTTCCCTTAGTTCTACCCCTACACCATAAGGTCTATGTTAGTTTCTACCTGGGCCTTGTTATGCACTGCAAGCTTGCAGTGCCAAAGCTCAAAAGAAAAGGAAAAGAATAGAGTTCTCAAGTTAACACAAGTAGTATATGTTATGATTTCCTCTTATTTTCTTTTTTGCTCCTCTCACTGCATTTCACATTCATGCATCTCAGATGCTTTCTTGTTTGCATTCTGGAACCTTTCTTTTCACTGTTCCAGAATGTCTCTGACTCAGTCAGTATGACTTATAATCTACTCCCATTGCATAAGTTATCCACATTACTTATACTAAGCTTCTTGAACATTTTATCCATTTTCACATGGATCAATTACTTAGTATTTGTCATCTCCATGACTCATCCAACTGAGTCTGAAGCTTGTTCTGCTGTACTATAAAGTAGCATACTTCTCCTTTCTTCTCCTTATGCTACTTCTGCCTTTACCTTTCATTTTCTACTTCCATGTACATCAATTCACTTGATACCTCATTTGCTTAGAGGCTACTCCCTCTCTGCAATATACATATCTTCTTAGTTCATGCATCAGTATACAAGAGGAAACACTTGGAATCTGCAGGCTAGTGTTCCTGCAGTTACTTAACACCTTATTTGAGTGCTTTTGATGATGTCATCCTCATGTCATACCATTCCTTGCCATGAGCTGACTCTTTATTGAGCTCACTCCACTAGCAGTTCTCTCTTCCAAAGGTCTACACCTGACCCTACCCAGGCCTAGCATAATAGTATACAAGTGCTTAAGACTGGGGCTTTTGAAATGATATTGGTATAGTATTTATACTATAGCCTCCTGTACACAGACCAAGACTCTGATGGAAATATTCCCATATATAAGGCATAGGGATCAAAAAGAAGAGAAGCTTCCCTGGGAACCATCAAGGGTTCAGCTTCTGAAATAAAAGAGAAGTAGCAGAAAAGAAAAGAAGTAACCAGAGTTTAGGCATAAGGCTAACCCTATGCCCTAGGTCACATAACCTGTCATGTGCCCTGATAAGATAATGATTAGATAATCATGTGGCAAAGATAAGATAAGGTCACATGATAAAGAAAAGAAAAATCATGTTATAACAGGCCTAGTATAACATTAGCATGTGTTAAATACTTGTAAAGTTCTTTTTTAATGTAATTCCATAGATATTCAATAGAATTGACATCTAGAGACTATAAAGACCAATCCAGAGCAATAATATCATAATCTTCTAGAAACTTCTTGATCTTGTGAGACTTGTGCTTAAGATTATTATCTTGTTAAAATATAAGATCTTCCAGAGAAATTCCAAATTTCTTTATGCTAAACAATAAGTGATTCTTCAAAATATTCACACAGTAATTGGCATCCATCCTTTTCTCAATCTCTGCAAGTTATTCCATACCATTCCATTTTATATATTCCCATACCATGTATTTTTCCCTTTAAACTTGACTGTTCCTTGGACTTCTCTTGAAGTTAATCCCTTTTTCTTCTATTTCCAGATCCACTGCTTCCTGTTATAACTTTGAACCTCAGAGGCTAAATCTAGACTCTAAAAGAGAAGAAACATGAAGAAAAAACTATAAAGAAGGTTCTGAAAAGAAGCAATCAAAGAGAAAGGCTGAGAAGAACTCAGAAGAGATCCAAGACTTGAGCAACTATAAACTGAGCTCTGAAGGGCTAGAGATTCAAAGAAGTGCAAACTGCAAGATATAAAGTGATTAAGTCTGGAAAGACTTGACCATCCATATCTGCCCCATATATATTGCCTAGGAAAGTACACAGACCATATAAACTAAGCCAACTCTAGAGTACCATAAATTATGAATACCAGTAGTAGTAAAAGCATACTATTAAATAGAAGAGAAGAAGGCATGGAGTGGAGATAAGAAGTAAGGCAGTGGCTCTATGGATCAAGGGAAAGAAATGAATAAGAAGATAAGAAGACTTGTAATGGAAGACAGGGTTTTACATAAGAATGGAAATCTCTGCCACAAATATAATGGGATTAAAATGCAAATTCAAGATCTATTGGATCCATAAAAATAGCATTAAAGATCTAGATGGGAAAGATTTAGAGCATGTTACGACTCTGGAAACCAGAGGCTACACCTAGACGATGGAGAGGAGTGACACTGGAAGAACAACTCTAGTGGTGGCTCAGACGAGGAGCAACTGAGGAGTATCTCTGGAGGACGATATGATGAAGAGGACTCGGATGAGACACGAACGCGAGACGACCTAAGTTCCTGATCCCTTGAAGGGCCTGGTTTCCTAAGAAGAGCTTCTGTTAAGCCTAAAACTGCTGCAGTACGAAGTGATAAAGTCTGAGGAGACTTTACCACCTGTAGCCAGCCTTTATATACTATCGTAAGTGGTGCACGGACCAGGTACATCCGTGTCTACCCTAAAGTAGTACAGTAAGCTAGCTAATGGCATAACAGGAGCAGTCTCGTGTAAGCCGTAAGGGAAAAGCATGGAGCGGATATTAATGAAGTGGGGGAATGGAAGGTAAGAGGTGTGGTGACAATGAGGACGGGGATCTCTGCCACAGATGAGATCCAATCGTAGATCCGTCAGATCCCGATGAGATCAGATCCAGAATCGGGGAAGATCCAGAAGAGATCTGAGATCAGCCTCATGTCACTAACCTTATGAGTACTCGTATAGAATATAGCCAAGTCCTAAGTTAGGGTTTAGCCTGTTATGGGATGGGATTCCCACGATCACGTGAAGTTGAAAGTGGTCGTTGCATGGTTTGCAACAGAGTATTGGTAGAAGTGGAGAAGTGGGGGCATTTGTTGGTGTAGTGGCTGGATTTCTGGCATTGGAGGCACAGCTTGTTTTTGATGCAGTGCTCTCATTCTTGGGGGGTGAGTTTGTTGACTTTGATGGTATTAATTTCCATGGCATTTGGGTCCTTATTGTGATGATCGGTGTCGGTGTCGGTAAGAGCTGACCCTAGTCTGGGGCTTCATTGTCGGTGAACAGTTAAATGATAAGAGGATTGTGAGAGTAAAGCTAGGAGTACAAGAGAGCTACTGCACTATAGGTACAAGTGCTCAAGACTGGAGAGTCTTGAGATGGTATGCTACAGCTTATATAGTTATGGCTACAGCGCATGGACCAGGACCCTGATGGGAGAATTCCCATGGACCCTAGACTGTGATCAAAAAGAAGAGAAGTCACTGTGAGAATAGCCAATGGCTGAAAGAACTCAGTGCTTCTAAAATAGAAGAAGGACGGAAATGAAATAGGGCTGGTAGGTCGTAGGCTAATCCTAAACCCTAGGTCTAGACTAGTCATGTGACCCGTCACGTGCCCTGATAAGATAAAAGATTAGATAACCATGTGGAAAGATAAGATAAGGTCACGTGATTGAAAGTTTGAAAAAGCGGACTATAACACTACCCCCTTTTTAGGTCTCAGATTCCAGACAAGACACAACAAGCGCAGCTGTTTCAGTGTGGTTTTCATAGGGTTTAAATAGTGAATGGAATGCAGCGAGATCAGCGGTAAAAAGTCGACGAGGAGCGGAGGGATTTAATTGATGGAATTCCTTTATGAGGTCTGGAGAATGGGCTAAATCATCTTTAGTTTGCCAAGTGCGATCAGCTTCTCCATAACCTGTCCAATGTACGAGGTATTCCAATTTTCCTTTGCGAATGCGAGAATCAACTATGTGATCCACCTCGTATTCCTCGTGACCTTCCTTGGTGACCAGAATTGGATCAGGGGTGAGAATGTCCTGTCCACGGAGCAAAGGAAGATAGGGCTTAATGCGCGAAATATTTACGGTTGGATGAATGCGCATTGTGGAGGGGAGTTTTAAGCGAACAGCATTTGGAATGACGTCGATAATGGTAAATGGGCCAATCCATCGTTTTGTAAGCTTTTTTGATGGATATGGAAGCAAAAGGTTCTTAGTGGAAAGAAGCACTTGCTGCCCTTTTGTGTATGTAGGGAGCATTGTCTTATTTTGCTTTTCCATTCATTCCTGCGTTTCCTTTAAAGCCTCTTGCACGTCTTTGAATGACTTTGCCATTTCGTGAAGGAAGTGGGAGGAGGGAGTTGTATCTCGGGGGGCTTCGAAACCAAGTCTAGGGTGATAGGTTTTGGTTACCTCAAACAGTGACGTCTTGGTCGAAGTTGAATAAGAGTTATTATGATGGTATTCTGCCACCTTTATCCAATCTGCCCACGATTCCTGTCGCTTGGCTATAAAATTCCTCAAATACTGTTCGAGCTCCTGATTTACTCACTCCATCTGGCCGTCCGTTTGAGGATGATATGCTGTGGAGATCTTCTGCTTGATCTGAAGTATCTCGTTCAACTGTTTCGAAAACTCTGAAATGAATTGCAGTCCTTGATCCGAGACTATTGAAGAGGGTAGGCCATGCCTCGACCATACGTTATCTCTGAAAAGTTCTGCTACATAAAGGAAAGAAAGAGAGGAAAGACAAGGAATAAAAACGACTTCTTTTGAGAAACGGTCTACTACCACCATAATGGCATTGAAACCCTTTGATTCTGGAAGTCCGGTAATAAAGTCAACGGATATGTCGCACCACGGGGAAGATGCGACAGGGAGAGGACGAATAGGAATGGTGGCTTCTGAACCCTTAGATGTTGCACAGGTGGAACAATGAGAAACAAAACTAGCAACATCTTCCTTGAGTCCAGGCCAGTAATAATATCTGGACAAAAGTTGCTTTGTGCGGGTCTGTCCTGCATGACCACCCAAAGGAGAAGAATGAAAGAGATTAAGTGCTTCGACTCGTAGGGATTCGGGGATGAAAATTTGGAGTTGGCTGTTCAAGTAGACTTTGTTTTCTGGACTATAACACCAGGTGTCAGGAAGATGCAGGTCAACAGATGCTTGTTGCACTTTGGAAAAGAAAGAGGAAGAAAAGGAAACTAGACGATTAAAAAGATGGGGGGGTAACAT
>JBBPJW010000971.1:0-17564 GCA_038088935.1 Pulveroboletus aff. viridisquamosus
AGAAACCGGTATCGAAAGTATCGCAGACGAAAGAGTTGAGCACCGCTCCTCGAGTAGAAGCGAGAAAGCGACCGGCCAAGGTTACATGGCTCGATAGACCAATGCAGACGAAAGCAGAGGCCAAAGCACATGAAGATGCCCTGCGAGTAGAAGCAGAAGTTCTTGAAGAGTCATCAGAGTCAGAGAAGAAAGTTTCTCTTCCAGATATCGTTCCACCGGAAATCGTTGCACTTCGCAAGAGCGAAGGAAGGAAAATAAAGAAGCAACCGAAATCCGAAAAGTTGGAACCGTTGGTTGAGGAACAAACGTTCAGAGGAGACTGAGAAGTTTTAGTCTCACAGAGCCGAATTGAAGAGGTCTTCTCGCCTCTCAGTTCACCAACAATTTCAGAGATTGAACCAGCAACAGCCTGGGACAGCGGAATGTTCGAAGTTGCAAGTACATCGTTCGAAGAAATACAATCGTTGTACGAGCCTTTCGAATACAGCCCAGTATGGAGCGATTCGGAACTCCCAAGTTTCGAAGAAGGTTCAAGACAAGAAGAGTCTACACGGGACTCTCAGGAAGACATTCCTGTCTCGCCCGTGCCAGAGAAAGATTCACCGATCACTGAAGAGGTTGAATCTATAATTTCAGAGACGCTCAAAGAAGATGAGCTATTCGAGAAGGACAGTGAAAGCAAGGAAGACGAAGAGGAACTATATTTCTCTTCAGAAGAAGACGACAGCCCTAAGAGCGGGGTCGTCGATAAAGAAGTCCAGATTGAAGAAGCTCAGATTCAAGAGCAATCAGAGAAAGACCTAAGCAAGTCAGAAAACCACTTATCAGAGAAAGAAACAGAGAGATCGTCACCTCAGGGAGAAACCGCAAGGTTTGAAGAAAGCGTTCTCGAAGTTTCTGGGTCGCCTGTACGACCACAAGGATTTAATTCCATGCAGGACCCCGACTCCGACATCGAATCGGAGATCGATGAAGAAGAGTATAGAGATCGGGCCTCTATCCTCAACAGAGGTTTTTCGCCCATCTTCCTTCCTAGGTTTACACCGACAGAAGAAAGTTCAGAGGAGAGGTCATCCCTCTCACAAGCAGAGTTTGATAAGGCAATGTTCGAAGCAATGCAAAGACGCAGAGCTGAAGAAGACAACGCCTTCATCGAAGCAAGTAGAGTCTTTTCACCGGGCTCTTCCGAGCATCATTCGGTTTCACCGGTTGAACAAGAGTTTCCAAGATCGGAATCAGAGACCCAGCCAAAGAGCGGGGTCGTAGATGAAAACGATCAAGGAATTATTTCAGAGGTTCCACAGATGCCTTCCATTGAAGGTTACAGTCATGAAGAAATCGACGACCTACTCGACGCTGCATTCAATAGCAGTGTTCAAGAATATGTGTTCTCGAGAAGGTGTATCCAGCACAGCAACCTGGATCACAAAGAGGCAATTTATTGCCATGACTGTCTTCAGAGGATCGTCGCAGCCGTTAACGGCATTGCTGACGAAAAGCATATGGAACAAAAGGAAGTAAGAACACCGGACTTCACTTTGCCTCCTAGGCAAGTTTCGCCGGTTATCCAGAGTCCTCCTTCCTCCCCAAACCGCGAGCCTCTGTCTCTCGAGGAATCCAGAGAAGTGTTCGGTCAGATCAACTCTATTGACGACCAGAACCTAAAGCTTCTTATCCTTCGAGCAAGATGTTCAGCTCACCCCCTCCCTTCCCTCCTTCACGACGCAAGACAATGTCGTGATTGCATCGACAAGATGAAATCCCTTGCAGCACGTTTGTGCTGAAAATCCGACTATTTTTTCCAGGCTTCGGCATCCACTCCTCCCTCGTCAGGGTTCGTCGGGACGCCTCACCCTAAGAGCGGGGTAGAGAGTATCCAGGAACGAAGTGACTGCCAGGACCAGGAATGAAGTGACGGGATTTCAAGGGAAATTTTTCAACTTTTCAGAGGCTACTT
Source organism: Pulveroboletus aff. viridisquamosus (assembly GCA_038088935.1). Classification (NCBI taxonomy): domain Eukaryota; kingdom Fungi; phylum Basidiomycota; class Agaricomycetes; order Boletales; family Boletaceae; genus Pulveroboletus; species Pulveroboletus aff. viridisquamosus. The sequence continues at coordinate 1,958 of JBBPJW010000971.1, forward strand.
CGGTGGCAAAACATTCAGAGTCTTTTCTTTTTTCTATGCCTTTTCTTTTTCTTTTCACTCAGAGTTATTTATACAGGACAAACGCCTAAGCCAATGACGGGTACAATTCCATTCAGAGTCTATGGGCTCGCTCGGAGTTCTCGCCCTAAGAGCGGGGTAGTGTTACGATCCTATCGTACACGACGGTCAGCACGTGACCGTGGGAGCTTCATAGCATGTGATGCACTGGTCACCTGATCAGTAGCACGTGATCGTGCGAACGAGTTGCCTATCAGAGCAAACCCTAGGCTATGGTTCAGTCCTTATTCAGAGTATTCCTTCAGAGTATTCCCCCGACACAGGTATCAGTCACGTGATGTGGCAGATCTCTAGATGAGATCCAGATCGTACCCGATGACATCTGATCTTGATGATCTAGATTAGGATCGTATCTGTGGCAGAGATCCAGATGGGATCTCCTCGGCCTCATGGCTGCCTTGCTATATTCATATGATCGGTATCGTGTCTTCTCTTCTATTACCCTTGATCCGCGAGGCCTTTGCCTCACTCCTTTCATATCCGCCCCATGCTCTCTCCTTCACTATTTAATAGGCATTAGTCAGGAGCTCCCTTTACGCTATTGGATTACTTAGATAGCTTACTTTAGGGTAGACCCTCTGTAGCTGGTCCGTGCACCAGTACTGACAAATATAAATAGCAGAGGGTGCAAGCTGGAGTCTCTCCAGTCTTGCTCTCTTGTGCCTTCCTACAGCAACACCTGGTTGACTAGTGATCTCAAGCCTTAACCCCGGACTAGGGTTTCCCTTGCAGCTCTCACTCTTGTCCTTATAACCCTCAAAGGTCTAGCTGAAGGCCTGAGCCTTGTACTCACAAGGTTTGCCTAGTTGCGGCCACTAGTACAAAAGCCGTATACTGAAACCGATACCGAAGAGCACACACTAAGGTGCTATCGTAACCGAACCGGGTCATTGCGACCATAACACTTACTGCTATTGGTGTCCATAGATAGTAGTATTTAAAGTAGGCTCCCTGTATTTGATTCATGCATGGGCCCTGGCAATATATAAGGCAGGAAGTGCAAGCTGGGTTTTTCCCAGTTATGCTCTACTTGTCCTTTAGGCTAATTACCTGTGGAATTATACAAGTAGCCCACTAGATCTCTTTGTTATTCCAAGATGAGATCCCATTGAGCTCTCTTTTGGCAGAAGCTCCTCTGGTTGCTAAGCTTAGGCTTTACACAGGACCACTGTATTCTTTCTCTCATTCAGCAGCCTAGTTAGGGGCCACTAGCACAAAAGCCCTGCTTACAGTTCAAGGATAGCAGTATTCACCAAGAATATCTTGAATATCAAGGTTAAGGTAGGCAGAGTACAACAACTAGAACAAAACCACTGCTAGTTGTGCTTATCAGTTCCAGCATCAAGTCACAAGAATAGAATGGCCAATTGCTATTTCAAGATCCATCAGATTCATAAAGATAGTATTAAGATCTAAGATTGGAAAGATTCAGGGCAAATACTGGAAAGATTCCAGATCTCTTAGTTATATGACCACTAACCATGAAGATACTTATAAAGGTCTGACCATAAGCTAGGGTTACCTAATAAGGAGTAGTTCTCCTATAATCACATGAAGTAAAAGTATAGTTGTATATAGATGCATAACACTAATGACTATATAGGAGAAAAAGCATAGGCATGAATCAGAGTTACATAAAAAAGGGTCAGAGAATCAGAGTTACATATTTCAGTAAGTATAAGAATGTAAGCACTGAGACATCAGCTATGCAGAGACTTGCCAGAGTATTGAAGTTGGATCTAATGGGTCTTAAAATGGCAACCTAGCCATCCTAGCCTTGATACTCAAAATGACCTTGATGGATGCTTCTAAGTCTATCCTGGAAAGCTGATAGGGCTTTTAACTAGTGGCCTCTAACTAGGCAGTAAAGAGAAGGGATGAGTTTCTGGACCCTTGTATAAACCTTAGCCAGCAGCACTAGTGAACTAGCCTGTATAACCAGCCTAGAGGTCAAGAGAGCAAGACTGGGTTTCCCCTGCTTGTACCCCCTGCCTTATATATTGCCAGTGCTTGCACACAGACCAAGTACAGGAGGCCTACCCTAAACCTACCCTATCTATGGACACCAATAGCATAACTGGCTCTATAGTAAATAAGAAGAATGCATGGGGCAGATATAAGAAGTAAGGCAGTGGCCTCATGGATCAAGAGTAAGGAATGGAAAAGAAGTCACACCATAAGAATGTGGAAGAATGGAAGGACACAGGTTCTCAGATATGAATAAGGCATGGCCACCATAAGGCTGAGAAGATCTTATCTGAATCTCTACCACAGATCAGATCCTAATCTAGATCATAAGATTAGATATCATTGGGTACTGGATCTAGATCTCATCTGAGATCTGCCATACCATGTGACTGATACCTTGTGCAGGGGAATACTTTGATATAAAGGACTTAGCTCTTAGCCTAGGGTTATCTTATAAGGATACTTGTTTGCATGATCACATGCTCCTGGTCACATGACTATGCAACCATTCACATCACATGCTCAAACAGTTCCCACAGTCACATGCTATGAACCATCATGTTCACTAGTCACATAACAGGTCTAGGATATAATACTGTTAGAAAATGGCTGGACTAACATGAAACTTGATTTCAAATGGCTTAAGACCAACTTCAAGCCTAAAATAGCAAGTCAAATATATTCTGTTGATGGCAATGCTGAGAACCTTGACAGGGCAAGGCCATGACTAAGAATATTGCTTAAATTGTTAGCCTACTACAGACAAATTGGTTCAACCAATAAAAAAGTCAACAGAGGCAAAGATGATCTTTTGATAATCAATACCTCCAGCAATTTTCAAGATGTGACTTTAGTCTGGCTTATTTCCCTGGTACAACCTCCATTGAAGTTCATTCCAAAAAAAATATTACATAGCTCATAGACAGTCACTGTTAAAAATATAAAAACACCACCATTAGATATACAACTATTTTTCCCTTGAGAGGAAATCAAAGTTTTTGTTCTTTGAATAACAGGATGTTGCGCTATTGAGCCAACAAGCTTAGGTGACTAGTTACCCAGTCATGCACTGTATGCACTCGAGGGGAGGGAAACTCCATATGCTCGTTATGGTGCGCTTCTACTACTGATTTATCAAGGATCCATACCTCGTCCCACATGGCGCGTTTACTTTAACAATCTGTAACTGCGACAATGCGCGAAAGAATAATTCGGTGAACGAGCGAGGTGGTCCCGGACGAGTACCGATAGAACTCAGGTACCTATGAGGCATAGTCTGAGGTACCCGAGGTAATGCCGAATGACCTTACTGTGTTGAATGGTATTTGACATGACCCAAAAACCTTGCGCAACACCCGCAATTCACTTTGCAATTATACCAAGAGGATTGTATGTATAGTGAATTACTGAGAATGAAGACGGCCTAAAGGGTCGTTCACCCAAGCGCGATCCATCCACCCATGTCCATCTTTTGACTCACGTCTGTCGGCATCCTAACCACCGTCTCCTTATGCAACTCACCAATACCACATCTCTCCGAGCACAACACGAACCTCCCGAGCCCGCCTTCCCTTCCGGAAAAGAGACAAACCGTTGGTGGCCGCTCTGCACGGAAGTAATACACCGATGACGAGTACGTGTCGACCAGCGTGAATATCTGGACACCCTTCGCCTCTTCTTCCTTCGCCCTGTTATACTGATCTTCGGAGCCTCCACGTTCTGGGCCTCGTTCGGGCATTGCGAATTCTGATCCGCTCGGGGTATAGTCTATACGCCGAAACTGTCCTATGTTGCCGCCGCCGTACAGATGCTGCGCCACACTGTCAATGTCCAGGACGCCTTTGGCTCCAATAAACCACGGTTGTGCATCAAGTACCCGGCCTGCCTGGCTGAACACAAACAGCTTCGGTGAGGACAACAGTAGCACAGCCCCAATCACGGTCAGTGCGATTCCGCCTGCTGATGTGAGACCCGTTGCCAAAACTGAGATGCCAACAATGAAAGTCGGCCATGCGAGGTAGGGAATGAATCCAACCATCGTCCTCCTCAACGAATCGGACGTGTTGAACGAAAGTAACGGGAAGTCCTTCCATCGAATGGACGCAGTGCGGCACCCATCAAGTACAAGTGCACCATTTTCGGTAATACCCGCAACCTGGATCTCCGGGATGATGTCCCAAAGGTTTGCACCGTAGATGTCGTCATCGGCATACCAACATGCCTCTTGATGAGCCTCGGGGGGTAACATTGAAACCATTCGCTCGGCGATACGGTCACTGTCGTTGGCCATAGATAACCGTGCTAATGCTCGGAGTTCGGTTTCGGCATAATTGGGCTGAATACGATGTCCAAAGAAACCCATCAGGGCGTACACACGTTCCGCTGCATGAGGACCAGCCCTGGTAGGTAGTGTTTCATTAGCCGGATCACTGGCAGTGGATGAGAATGGGACGGATTCAAGGTAGAGAGGGGCTGGTGTACTAGCAACGCTGATGCCGCGCCGCCATATCGCAGACTTGAGGAGCAAGAGACGTTCAAGTCTTTCTAGCGAATCTTTTCCGCTGTAGGCATTGATGACAGCTTGCTCTGATTCACGTCCGGAATAAGCCAAGTTCGCCAGCCGATGAAGAGAGACGGGGCTGATCTCATTCCGACCACAGAACTTGTACAAGAGACGTTGGCTCAGGAGCGCTTCAGGTAGCGTCCAAACCCTCGCCCCCCAGCGCTCCCACGCGGCTTGCTCGTCTTCGTTGGAGCTCCCGAGCATGATCAGGGTGGATTCTGCACCGCGGTAGACGTCTGCCATACAATAGACATCCAGATTCTTCTCATCTGGCGTCTCCCCAATGCACTCCAGATCACACCAGTACGCGCTGAATTTTTGTGCAATAGTCGCAAGACGAACTTCATGCGTGAAGACCTCCTTTTCCTTTTTCTCGTTAGGCCCAGAGGTGTATACATCGGAGGCACGATACGATATGGCAATGTACCTCGTGTTCCTAATAATTGTTGGATCTGTACATGGGAACCATTCATCCCGAGTAGGATCATGGACCATGACAAGGCGGGGGTAAAGCGAGCGTGTTACAATATCTCTTTCTTTTCGGTCTTCGTCCTTGATGCGGGTAGAGTACTCCATCTTGGAACGCGCATCCCAGAGTTGGCCCGTGAAATCGCGCTGGTATGGTTTATAGGTACCCGTGCTGTACGCATCCGAATCCTGCGAGTCCTCCTCTGGCATATCTATGCCAATCAGTTGCGTGAGCAACTGTGCGACCAGCCAGATAAACGACCAAAGCAACTTGAACGTAAAAAAAAACCAAGTCCAAGTCCATTTCAAAATCCGGTGACGACGAAAAGGGTTCGTCGATAGGAGCCAGAGAGCGAGCTTGCTTACGTGTTCAGTGTGGTCGCTGATGAGGCACTCATATGGCCCTTTCGGACGGACGGATTGGACGATGAGCCTGCGACATACGCCAGTGGTGGGACTGATGTATCGCTGCTCGAGCCCGTGAGTTTTGGGCTTTCCGAGGTAGTCGTAGCAGGTGATGGTGGGAGTTCTGGCATCTTGAACGGTGAATGGGAGGAGTTTCCACCATCTTCCGGGTGCCTTCTGAGCCGCAGGGGTGGGACCGCTACGAACGACTGAAGAAATGTCAGTGAAGGCAGGAATGGAAGAGCTTAAACTGAGACTTGCGGTTTTGCAATGATGGCCCAGAAGCCATCACGACGGGGAATTCTGAACGCCTACTGGAAAATTTTGCAAGATATTTCAAGGTCACGCTATGAATCCAACTTACGGCACGCACCATGCAATCCCATGTGTTTAGGGTAGAGAGAAAATGCTGGCCATAGCCCCAAAGAGAGCTAGCCATACTGAGAAAGTGGAGTGGAAGTGCGCCTCGTATCCGATCGCGGTGGCAATAAAATCAGATCTCATGACAACGTTAGTTTCATAACTACCTCACTCGTCCTGGATCCAATTTACTCCACAATACTTAACCGTCCACATCACCAACATGACTGTCTGTATGGGAATGAACGACTCCTAGACAAAAGTCAGCTGGCCGAGCCATCACTAAAAACTTGGCCTTGCAACGCCCTGTCGTGACTCGCTAAGAGGGAGACATAACGTCAGGGTGTGATGGAGGCGCTGGGACGGGTGGGAATTGATCCCTGAAGAGAAAAAAGAGGCGAGATATGAATAAGCGGCTACGAAAGAGGGGAGTATCCTGAAGGGAATACTGAGGACGAAGATTAGCCGAATGGGCACTAGTCAAGTCCAGCGGGTCGGTGGCTACCAGAATCATTTAACCCGACTGCAGGGTAGCCAAGAGACGATGCAAATGATGTGATCGCAATGACAATTGGCAGGACGATCAGTAATCTGTGAAAGTAAGGCAACAGCATTCGGCGCCTGGATGCAGTGGACACGTAGCGAAGTCAAGTTGGAAAGTGGGAATCCCGAAAGCCCTGGATGGCATTGATCACGAGAGGGAGATGAGTCCAGTCGACGAGACCTTGAACCTAGGTCATATACTATTACTAGACCAACGTGCTCCTTGAATATAGCAGCTGCTCTCGCTCTTGCTCAAGTATGTAGTTTGAAATTGCAAACGGTCAAGATGTGGTGCGCGTCGTGCTGCCATCTGCGATCGAAAGGATGTAGCAACAGTGGGTCTCAAGTAGGTCGGGAGGCACGCACGCACACTAGTTTGGACCTTGCCAAGCAGACACGGTTGAACTAGGTCTCAGCTTCTACAAGGATAAGTGGACGCTACTAAGCCCTCCAAGCTACACTCTAGTTCATATTCATCAGCCATTACGAGTCCTGATGTCGCCAAACACCCAAAACGTGATCTGCGCCATTCACACTATCAATCACGTGTACAAATCGTTATACGTTTACAAACAGTTCGCTCTGCCCTCCACGGCGTTATTCAATAATCATCATTATCATACTGTCTCACGAGAACCTCTTCCTGGAAGCGCTCCTGGGCTGGTTTAATGACAGTCGCACGTCAGTAAAGACTGAAAATTATAATAAACACATGAAGCGCACCCCTTTCCTCGACCTGCCTCTGGTTCCACCTGTCATAAACATCTCTCTGTATATATACCGTAAACATCAAGGGGAAGAAATTAGATCATGAAAACATACACCCTTGGTTTCGGCCAACTGAGTGGCAGCAGCAGCAGCAAAACCAGCACTAGAAGCATTGGTATCAGATCAAGACATGATCAAAGTACTGGAGGGTTCAAATGGTGCTTACAAGATCTCCTTGGCCCGGGCGTGGTCGTCGGGCCTGCCGTTTCGGGCGCAATGATCCTCATACGCCTTGGTAGCCTGGATGGGACACGGCAGCGTACAGAGGCAGTTAGCGTGGCAAGCACGAAAGAGGTTATGAACGAGTACTAACCTCAAAGGCGACAGCGCCAGCGAGCGCGTCGTGGGTGAGACTACCATGGTGGTGCTGGATCGCGACAACAGGTCAGCATCCTAGTGCGACCCCAACGGTCTTGTCTAGAAGACGACGAAACAGACGTACGACGTCGCTGTGATCGCCCTGGAAAGCGTCGAATAAACCCATGGTAATGCTATCGATGAATTGATACGGACGAGAGATGGGGATGGGAGCCAAGGTCATCTGGTCCAATTTAAATACCCCTCTGGTCGTCAGTCACCTTAGCAACCTAAAACAGCAGCTGACCCCCAGCCATCCCTACCGCAGTCTGTTGACTATTCTTGTCAGACTTTTTCGTCATGAGGCACTGCTCAGTGGTGATTGAGAGGCAGCATGGTTGGATCTAGGTAGTAAAAGGAGCTGGTGTAGTCCAGTCCATCCCTGATCCGGATTTCCGCTTTGTCTAGTGGCGACTTGCTTATCTGGAGACATCAGCTAACGCTACCAGATAAAATAGCTAATGTCTGATAGAGTTTGATTACCCCCTATGGTGACGATGGAGTATGGCATCGATAGATAATAGTCGCGATCGTTCTGTCCGAGGGCGACTGTATTGCGTGCTGTAGTTTGCCGATCGACAGCTTTCTGGTGGGCCCATCAGGGTTTTGCAAGCGAAGACAGGACTGTCTGGGTACTCTAGACGACGGTAACGCTGTCAAAGTGGGACAACGGAAATCCACATCAACACTGCTGGGTGGATGGAGCCAATCAGATGTGCTTACTCTGCGCTGCATCTGCCATCGGTTCAAGCCCCGACACAACGTGGCGGCACGAATTACAACTGTGGGAGCACCAACGGCATGAGCATCCCATGCAGCACAGTTTGATGCTTACCGGGATGTCGTCCAGCTCCGTGAGACCGACAATCACACAACGTTTGCGGTAACTTGCATGAAGATTCACGACGGAAATTGTTCCCCTATCTACAGCCGAACAGACAAAACACGAGAAGGATGCTTCACATCGGATCCAACATCGGAGTCGGGAGTTGCTCTTTGCCCTCGTTCCCCTATCCACCATCCACGGAAGCGATAGGATGGCGTAGTGAATAAAGGGCATAGCATGTAGCTCGAACGACCAGGCAACAACAGCGTCCATGACCAGACTTACATAACCTGGACTGAGACATATCATCATGGCCGTAGCATTCTCGAACGGTACTAGTCATTATCAACAAGTTGAGAACGACTCAAGCCCTGAGTTGCGCACGCAGATTGGCCTCTAGAGGGCCCCTAGGACGGATGTACTGTACGTAGGAACCGTCCCTGCAGGAGGGTCATCAGACATGGAACAGATAACCAGAATCATGCCGAATGCAAGTAAAGTACATACTGCAATACACGCTTCTCTTCCTTGAGCTTGAGGTACTCCTCACGATTGACGTTTGTGAATCCCCACTTTTTGGAGACAATGATCTTCTGACGGCCAGGGAACTTGTAGCGGGCACGGCGAAGGGCCTCCTGGATGACATGAGCATTGTTGTCCTTGCAACGGATCGAGAGAATGATCTGGCCGATGTTGACTCTAGCAACTGTGCCATATGGTTTGCCCCAGGCACCACGCATGCCAGTCTGAAGCCTATGGGCCAAGTATCAGACTGTAGCTCTGTCCAAGATCATAAGGTGCACACCTATCAGCGCCGGCACAAGACAACATCTTGTTGATCCTCAGAACGTGGAAGGGGTGGACACGGACACGCATGTGGAAAGAATCCTTTCCAGACGTTTTGGTTACATACTTGTTGGCACAGATACGAGCAGCTTCCAGTGCTTCTGATGATAGTTGTTCATATTCATCTGAAACGAGATGGCAGCAGAATGGAAATTCGTCGACAGATGCACGCTTGCGTCCAAGATCAAAGATACGGATCTAGGGAACGGTACCATGCTCGCTGTCAAAAAAAAGCGGGTGCTTCTGGGAATGGGACACACCTTGGGATCGGGAACACCACGGTTATACCGGGACTTGGGATAGGGCTTATTCTTGCAGTAGCGGTAGCAACGGGCGGGACGGCGACCCATTTTGACGAGTTATCTGTGCACGAATGATGAGCTATAGAGTCGCGGGTAGCTTCCCAAGCCGCCATGGAGTGTCTATGCAACCCGGTCATCCGCGTGTCTGTCATTACACCCACCACGGTTGCTTTCCACCCCAGCCCTCCGCTACCATTAAGTAAAACGGTAACATAGCGATATGACAAGGGAATACAAAAATCACACTCACAAAATACACGGGGATGTTGAGGGGCGAGCGGACAGCAGGAGACACTGCGAGGGAGGATACTTTTAAGGTGGGAATTTTAGGACGACAGGATGACAAACGCTCGCAATGCTGAGTAAGGGGTGGCAATTGATGACTAAAAGACTCACAAATTCACCAAAATTCCATATTTTCAATATTTGTGTATGTTTATTAGGCAACGGCATGCCGGACGTGCCGTGGGCTGAATTATGGAGATGTTCATCGACAACGTATTGCAGCAATGACTAGTATTGGGGGTGGGCAACGCCCACCACCAAAACGTGACGCTTATATAAGCAGAAAACCCCTGTTTCCACAAAAATTGTGTTTATGCTCAATAACACCATCCGAATGCAATTTATAATGGGTGAAACTATGTCTACCATACACGTTATGTATCCTATAATATTTATGTAGTGGTAGAAGCAGTAGATCTTGAAGTATCTGTGGTTTATACTAATATGACCATGGTTTTCACAACATTCAGTGTTGAGATTGCCATTGTGTGGGGGCTTTTCATGTTGCATACAAGTTATATGGTGCCTTGAAAGGTGCAGAATAAGTAAGAGACAATCTGCTTTGTTTTGATGTGAGATTTGAGAGGAATCCTTTTCTCTTCCTCAAGGTGGTGGCATGACTTGATCTGGTTATCAAGTACATGATTATACATATATTTGAGGGATTCTGTGTCCAATACAAGCTTTATTGATATAAAGTAGCCATTTTTTGCTACTATAGGTGCTAGTCTGTTGTCAGTTTTCTTTTAAGCTACTATGGCAATATTTTGTTTGTGCTTAATGAGATTCTCATGACAGTGCTGCTCAATATTGCTTGAGTTAATCTGACCTGCCTTATATTGGATGTGAGCATGATCCTTAAAAGTAAAAATTGCATCCATGAAGTCTTCAGTGCCATTTTATGAAAATGCAGCTTAATCTAAGAAGTGGGCAATAGTGCTTGATGGTTTTGTGCATGCATGCTGTCTGAATAATCCTAGTATGCCATTATTTAAGTTATTGATTGGTGGCATAGATATAAAATCATATCTAGCAGCTATCAAAATGCAATTACACTCTTTGCAGCAAATTCACTAGTAAACTGTGTTAAGAGCACCTTTCAGAAAGGCAACAATTACTAACTTCAGATAAGGAAAAAATTTCCTCTATTTCTATTACAATAACTGTCTTGTTAATTATGGTATGATTTTCATATGTCACAGCTTTCTGTTTTACTATAACAGCACAAACCCCTTGTTTCCTAACCAACATATTAGTGCATAATAACTCCATTTTCCCTTAATGCCATATTTTATTCTCTACTGCATCCTCAGTTATTTCTTTATTCCAATGTTCTATTCCATTACCCACTTAATCAATTCTGTTTTCTCTAAAACAACTCCAGATAATTCCTCTTGAGAGCCACATTTCTCTTGCTATGACCCTTAATTCTTCCTATTACTAATTGCACCTCATTAACTACCATGACAACTCTGTTCTTTCTGGCATTACTCTGGGTAAGGATCTTAAAGTGCTTTTATAGGTCCATACTCTGTTCAGAATTTCCTTATAACCACCTTGACTTGTTATTACCTTATTATAACATTCCAGATCTGTCCCTCCAGACTTACTCTGAGCTTACTCCTACATTTCCTTTCATTATTCATGCTACTTACTTATATATAATAAACATTTCCATAGAATAGTCCCTGTTCTCTCCATTATAACTTCATTCTACTCCTACTATTCCTTTTATACTTTAGTTTTCAGATTTACCCAGTTGCTGTTTTATAATGATATCTGTTATCTGTTATGCACTCAGCAAACACTGATGGTTTACTCATGTGACTGTGGGACTTGCTTGCCTAATAAGGATAAACCCTAGGCTTAGGTTTGATTTATATATCAGAGTATTCCCTGCTCATGGGTTAATCACATAATGTGGCAGATCTCAGATAAGATCTAGATTAGGATTGATCTGTGGCAGAGATCTAGATGAATCTCCTTGGCCTTATGGTTGCCTGGCCTCATTTATATCTGTTAACCCTGAGTACCTTCCATTCTACCTCTTCTATATTCCTTGATCTGTGAGGCCACTGCCTTACTCTTACTCATATGCCCTATGCTCCATTTCCTATTTAAGAAGATACAAGAGGTTACTGCTATTGATTACATAGATAGTAGATTACTCATCCTGTGTATGAGACTATGCCTCCTGGCAATATATATACAGAGTAGGCAAGATCTGGAATCTCTCCAGTCTTAATCACTTGTATCTTACTCCTCTTACTTGGGCTCTTCTAAGTTAACCTGGGTATTTGTCCTTTTCCTTACTTCTTGTGGTCTGAGCACTAGTTGCTAGTGTTAACTTGGGTTATCTCTTTCAAGACTTCCAAGCCTAGTTCTGGGGCCACTAGTTCTAAAAGCCCTCTTGTCATTGTTGTTGCCTGTCACTCACCAGTTATTGCATATATTTGGATTGCACTCAGAGTGGTGCATAACATTTTCTATCTTCTTTAATACCACTATTTTCATCACCATTTATTTCCAAGAAACATTGTTATCTGTCTTTACCTTTCAAAATAACTCCTGTTTTATCTTCATTTTTCCTCAGATAATCTATACTCTCACAGTACTTAAGAAGCCATCTTTGTCTATATTATCAATTCTCTGGATTATCTTCTGATACTTCAGACCACTTGTTATGATACACTTTTTTCGCACTTTTCAAATCACGTGACTTTATCTTATCTTCCACGTGGTTATCTAATCTTTTATCTTATCAGGGCACATGACGGGTCACCTGATTGGTCTAGACCCAGGGTTTAGGGTTAGCCTCATGCCTTCTAGTCCCTTTTCATTTCCGTTGTTCTTCCATTTCAGAAGCACCGAGCTCTTTCGGCCATTGGCTATTCTCACGGTGACTTCTCTTCTTTTTGATCCCCGTGCAGGGTCCATGGGAATTCTCCCATCAGGGTCTTGGTCCATGCACTGTATCTCATACTATATAAACTGTAGCATACTGTCTCAAGACTCCTCAGTCTTGAGCACTTGTACCAGTACCTGGACAGTGTTCTAATAAGTCACTCATCTCTATAACATTTTCATCATCTTTCACCGAAACCGATCATCAACACCGATAAGCCCTTGTCTAGGGTTAACAGATTAGAACCGACAACGAAAAACATAACACCACTGGAGTTTATATTCTGGCCATCTGGCCACTTTATTCAAACCTTAATGATTCTGCTCATTATGGCTGGACTGGACTACTCTTGTCCTTTCTGCTACTTCTTTTGAGCTCCAAGCAGGCTCTTCTCTGTATCTTTAACCCTTCTATGTAATGGCAATCTAGCTGTTCTGTCCTTGATACTCAAAACAACCTTGAAGGACACTCCTAACCTGTTCTGGAATGCCAATAGGGCTTTTAGTCTAGTGGCCCCTAACTAGGTGAATAGAAAAAGGATAAGTCTAGGTCTCTTGTATAAACCTTGTAGCCAGCAGCACTAGTGAACTAGCCTGTATAACCAGCCTAGAGGTCAAGAGAGCAAGATTGGGTTTCCCTAGCTTGCACCCCCTGCCTTATATATTGCCAGAGTCTATGCACAGACCATATATAGGGGACCTACCCTAAACTATGCTATCTATAGACACCAATAGTAATACTGGCTCTATTATAAAGGAGAGGAGAATGCATGGAGTGGAAAGGAGGAGTAAGGCAGTGGCCTCATGGATCAAGGGTAAGGAATGGAAGAGAATTACACCATGAGGATGTGGAAGAATGGAAGTGCACAGATTCTAGTCTATGAAAGAGGCATGGCCACTATAAGGCCAAGGAGATCCCATCTGAATCTCTGCCACAGATGCAGATCCTAATCTAGATTATAAGATCAGATATCATTGGGGACTGGATCTAGATCTTATCTGAGATCTGCCACATTATGTAACTGATACCTTATGCTGGGGGAATACTCTAATATAAGAACTTAGCCTTAGCCTAGGGTTAATCTTATAAGGATACTTGTTTGTATAATCACATGCTCCTGGTCACATGACTTTGCAACCATTCACATCACATGCTCAACAGTTCTCATGGTCATGTGCTTGTAAACTGTTATGTTTGCTAGTCATATAATATTCTGTAAATTTAGGACCCCAAAAGTAATGCAAGGGCATGCCATATAAGATATAGCTGAGTTCTAATTATAACTGCTCCAGATATTTCTGAAATTCATCTGGAGGTCACTAGAGTAACATCAGTCAAGTCTAGATAGCAATTGTCAAGCTTTTTAGGAGAGTAGTTTAGACTTGATCAATTTAACTGTCAAGTTTTGACAGTATATTCAAAATCACACTTGCATGCTCTTATTCCTTGTTACTTATTTTCTATAAGTCTAGGGTATTTCCTTTACTTTTTCTTATTCAATCCAGCAATTCTTTTTTTTACTACTAATTACTTTACCACAAGAATTATGATTGCTTATAATTTTGACCATGATTCTTGCTTTCAGCACTCTTATTTCTTTCAAGAGTGAACTCTATTTTTCCAAGCTTTTTTGTTCCCATAATCCTTGACCTCCAGTCTCTTCCAGGATTCTCTGCAGATTTGATTGCAAATAGCATAGAAACATATTTGTTTGGTTAGGCCAGAATTTTTCTCTAGTTTCAAACTTTCTGACACCAACCCTTGTCTTTGACCTTTAGCAGCAGAATTCTGGTTTTCTGGAGCTATTTTAATTTTCTTCATGCTATTCTTCAATACTATATCTAAAAATGATATTTATGGCTTAGCCACCCTTCTTTTCTGGATATTATTACCTTATTATTCTACTAATTTGGGCTCTAACAAGCTGAAGCAAAATCCCTGCTAGTACCTTGTTTTTTTATCATGGTTATGACTTGTCTGGTAGCTAATATCTGGGATTCCAATTCTTTTATGATCCTCAGGCTTCTTTTATCTTAAGGTCCCTTGACTCAATGCTGGAAGTTATTCTGCCTTACTCTTAACCATCTCTGACTTTTCCTTAGGCTGTTTAGACTTGCCTTAGCAGTCAAAACAACTTCTGCCATTATTTATAGGTTATGGACAGCCAGGACTTCTTCTTTAGTAGCAGTGAGGTTTTTGATTTGGTTGATTACTGCTGGAAGGGCAGATTCTAAAAGGATTATTGAAAGGGCTAGGGGTTCATATTCCATTGTTAGAAAAAATGAAGATTTTCTGGTTACTAAGTGGGATCTGTGGTTGTAAGTAAACTCCATCTGTGGGGTCAGTTTGGCCCATTGTGTGGGGTTACTTCCACAGAATATCTACAAATAGATTTCTATCTCCTGATTTACCCATTTGATTTTACCATCTAATCATGGGTAATATGCAGTGGAGAAGGAAATGTCATATATGAGGATTTTCCCTAGTTCCTTTGCAAATGCTGATGCAAATTGGAGGCCATGATCTGAAGTTATCTTTTTAAACAGCCTAAAGCATAAAAAGACTTTCTTGAAGAAGAGAAGGGCTACTTTCTCAGTGGAACAAGTTTTTTGGTGGGGCAGAGAATTATCTCCTTTGTAAGTCCATAATCTACTATGATCAGGAGAAAGTTGAAATAGTTGGAAAGAGAAAGGTCCATGATGAGGTTGACAGCAATCTGTTGAAAAGAACAGATAGCAGTAGAGTAAATGAAAAAGAGTGGTTAAATAAAAGAATAGATATTAACTTTGTTTTGTTGGCAAATAGCACAGCCTTCCACATATTGTCAGATGAATTTGACTAAGCCAGGCCACCAGAATTCATGTACAACAAGTTGGCAGGTTTTGAGATAGCCTGGATGGCCAGCTATAGAATGGTTATGGCAGTACTATACA
>JBBPJW010000972.1:0-17556 GCA_038088935.1 Pulveroboletus aff. viridisquamosus
TTTTGACTTCCACCTCTTTCTTTCTATCAGATCCTACCTTGATATAAATTCTCCACTATAGGCCCTCTATATCCTCTACCATCAGATAGAACACATTCACATTATGTTCATCCTTCTTTATTATACTATAGAAGTCAATACTGATACTGTTTGCATTGGTCTAAAGGCCATCCACTGCCAAATGTTATTTATCTTGGATAACTTAGCCTATCAACTTGAATTTGGGGAATTTCTATCTAACATTAACCAATTTGAACATCAGTCTTTTATTGCCCACCATCACATATCCTTTATTATATTCATTCTTCATCTGCATCCTTATTGCCCCTTTCCTCTAAGAAGATTGCCACCATTACCCAAGTAGAACATTGGTGAATCAGCCACCATGGTTGGGCCTCCCTTCCTTCTTTTTACCTCCACCACCATGATAGCTGCTTTCAATGTTATGCCCTTGAACACCACCACATGAACTGCACAGTTTACCAATGCCCTACTTGTCAATGATGGTAACCTAGCCATAACCAGGCTTGCTGCCCACTTTGCTGCCCTCCACCTTGATAGTCCTCCTCTGGCTTTCAAGGCTCCTCCCATGGCTCCTGTCCATCCAGAGATTCTCTCACTCATGGTACTTATACAGCTTCTACCACCAGGCTCCTCCATTTCTTCCACCCCCTCTGCCTTCTTATTACTCTGATTCTGACAATGTTATTGACAAGGTTGGCTGGAGCAACATTACAGGCTTTCCTGCCCCCTTCTTTTAAATCTTCCAAATGTTCAACTAAGTCATTAAACATACTGGGGGGGTAATGTTATGATTAGTCCATTCTTTTTCAGTCCATTCTTTTCCTTTTCTCTTGTTCTAACTCCAAACTTCACATGTCTTTAACACTTCCTTGTTGCATTCTGAAATCTTTAGACTTTCTTTGTTTTAGAACATTCTCTTCAGTTAGTGAGTATTACTTACATTTCACTTTTATTGTATTCTATCCATTTTCATATGGATCACTTAGTTGTCATTAGTTATTTATCCTGACTTATTCAACTGAGTCCTAACCTTATTTCCCTTAGTATAAGTAGTGTACTTTCTCCTTTATGTTTCTTATGCTACTTCTGCCTTAATATTGATTCATTCCATCTCATTCTCTTAAACAACATTGGAATCCTTAGTCTACCCTTCTGAGAGAGCCCTGCTTGCAACTTCCATTGGCAAGCAATACCTTAGTCCTTGACAAGTCCCCAGCATTCTAATTTTATTTTCAATCTTTACTATGAAATCCTGATATTATTTTGTGTTTGTACCATCCTTTAAGTCCCTAGACTGATTACTGTTAAGCCTTTTTCCTTAGCCCTAGTTCATAAGATTTACATTAGTTTCTATCTGGGCCTAGCATAACTGTTATACATTTATGCACAACTATACTTTTACTTTATGTGATTATGAAAAATATATTTCTTTTCAGGTAACCCTAGCCTAGAGCTTGACTTATTATGAGTATCTTATGGTTAGTGATTATATGACTCAGAATCTGGGATCTTTCCAGGATCTGCTTATGAATCTTTCCTATTTAGATCTTAATACTATCTTTTAAAATCTGATAAATCTATGGATCTGCATCTATGATCTGATCTTATCTGTGGCAGAGATCTCTGTTATCATGTAAGACCCTGGTTTTCCATTATAGTTTCTTCTCTTCTCTTTCATTCTAAACTCTTGTATGCAAGGCCACTGCCTCACTTCTTTATATCCACTTCATGCTTGCTTTTCCTTTATTTAATAGTGCACTCTTACTGCCAGTGATATCCATAGCTAGTAGGTAGTCTAGGGTAGGCTTAGTGTACTTGGTCCATGCACTACTCTGGGCCATATATAAGGGGCTAATATGGGTGGTCAATTCTCTCCAGACTTAATCACTTTATATCTTGCAGTTTGCACTTTTTTGGATTCTAGCCCTTTTAGAGTCTAGCCCATAGTTGCACAAGCAAGAGTTTCTTCCAAGTCTTTCTCATTGCTCCCTCTTCAGTTGCTCCTCTTCAGAGCCTTCTCTTTGAGTTCCTCTTTATGTTTCTCCTCTGTCTTTAACATCTACATTTAGTCTCTGGGATCCAGAGTCATAACAATAATAGTTCATCAATTATGGGATAGGATGGTGGTAGAGTGGGAAAGAATTTCTATAAGAGAGTGTCAAAAATGAATAGAAGGTGTACCTAGAAGGATTCAAGCAGTTATCAAGGCCAAGAAAGATTATACCAGATATTAAATATTATATCCTATTTAAAGTTAAAAAACTGATCCAATAAGATGTTATTTTGATATGGTTGCCATGTTATTAAAATATAACCAAATTCATTAATTGTTATGTACTGACCAGATGCCTTTCAAAAATAATGCAGACTAGTGTGTGACAGCAAAATACCAATAAGAGGGCTTTTGTACTAGTGGTTCCTACTAGGCTTGGAGTTGAGACAAGGAATAAGAAAGACTCTGGCTTGAAGACTGCAGCACTTGCACACTGGAGTAAGGAAAAGAAAGAGAAGAGGAGTTATGACAAATGGTCAAGACTGGAAAAACCCCAAGTCTCTCCCATTCTATATATATATTGACCAGGGGCATAGCCCCACTACAGGATGACTAATACCACTATCTATGGAACCAATAGCAGTAAGTGCTCTTGCCTGATAAATATGGAAGGCATAGAATGTAGGGTAGAGTGAGGTAGTGGCCTCATGGATTAAAGGAAGTAGAAGAGAAGCTATATCATGAGAATATGGGAGAATAGAAGGGAATAATGCAGGGATAGCAGTAATGAATAAGGCATGGCAATTATAAGGCTGAGAAGATCTATCTAGATTCCTGCCACAGATCAGATTCTGATCTAGATCTTATCTGAGATCTGCCATATCATGTAATCATTACCTGACATTGGGAAATACTCTGATATAAATCAAATCTTTGCCTAGGGTTAACCTTGTTTAGGCAAGTGAGTTTTATAATTACATAATAGAATTGTCAGTGTTCTGCTAAGCACATAACATTAATTATTGGACCAATAGAAAGCCAAGAGCAAGTACTACTATTACAATTGGTCTATTCTTTTTTCTTTTTTCCTTCTTTATAGCTTCAGACTTTGCATGTCTTTGATGCATTCCTTATTATATTCTGAAACATTCAGACTTCTTCTGTTCCAGAACTTCTCCTCTATTAGCAGATATTACACATTTTCTGCTTCTATTGCATTTCATCTGTTTCCACACAGATCAATTAGTCAACTTAGTTACCTACACTAACTTATTCAACTGAGTTTAAACTCTATTTACAGTAGTATAAGTAGCATACTTTACCATTCATGTGTTATAATGCTCTTTTTCTTTTCTTGATCATATAACCTTATTTTATCTTTCCCACATGGTTATCTAATCTTCTATCTTATCAGGGCATGTGATGAGTCACATGACTCAGGGTATAGAGTTAGCCTCATATCTTTAGACCCTGCAGGATTACTTCTATTCTTATAATTCTTTTCATTTCCATCTCTTATTTTCTATTCCTTAGAAGCTGGGCCCTTGATATGTTATGGCTTCTTGCTGTCCTTGTCCTTGATACTTGCTTATACTTCTTGATGGATGCTCCTAACTGTCCTGGATAACTGGTAGGGCTTTTGTGCTAGTGGTCCCAACTAGGCAAAGGAAAAGTAGTGTATTATGTACTTAGCAAACACTGATGGTCTCAACATGTGATCATGAAACTTCAATGCCAAAACAAGGATAATCCTAGATTATGGTTTGATTTCTATTCAGAGTTCATTGCATATAAGTATTGGTCATGTAATATGGCAGATCTCAGATAAGATCTAGATAGTGATTTCCTTGGCCTTATGGTAGCCTGGCCATATTCATATCTGCCTTACAAGTATGCTTCCCTTCTTTTATATCCTCATGGTATATTACTTTTCTTACTCCCTTGATCTGCAAGGCCACTGCCTTATTCCTATCCTATATCCTATGCTTCCCTATTAGTAAGCAAGAGTCTATATTGCTATTGGTTAACATAGATAGTAGTTAGTTATCCTGTATATGGGGGCTGTATGTTATGATGCGTTTTTCTTTTCTTGATCATGTGACCTTTATCTTATCTTTCCATGTGGTTATCTAATCTTTTATCTTATCAGGGCACATGATGAATCATATGATCCAGGGCATAGGGTTAGCCTCATGCCTCAAGACCCTATGCTTCTTTTTATTTCCATGTCTTTTCTTTTATTCCAGAAGCTGGATCCTTGATGGCTTTCATAGACTCTTCTCTTCTTTTTGATCCCCATGCCTTATGCATGGGAACATTCCCATCAGGGACCTGGTCTGTGCACAGTGCACTGTAGTATAAATACTATAGCCTTAGCATCTCAAGACTCCAATCTTGAGCACTTGTACTATACTTGTGTTAACTCAAGAACTTCCCTTATACAAATCCTTTTCTTTCAAGTCAGTGGCACTGCAATATTGTGGTGCATAACACTGTGCCCTCTGGCAATATATATACAGGATAGTGTGGACTTGAGTTTCCCCAGTCTAATCCTCTTATAACATTAGTCTATTTACATAAAAGGTTCCACTTCCTTTCCTTTGCCTAGTTAGGAGCTCTAGTCTTAAAAGCTCATATCATTGTCATTGTCATGGACCTTCACCACTTGCCAGGTCTGTTAGGTATTCAGATTGCACTTGATTAGGTGCATAACATAGTAAGACCACTTCTCTTATATAAACCAAAAGCCAGCAGCACTAGTGTTGAAACTAGCCTGTATAACCAGCCTAGAGGTCAAAAGAGCAAGACTGGATTTCCCCAGCTTGCACCCCCTGCCTTATATATTGCTCAAGTCTGTGCACAGACCATGTACAGGGGGCCTACCCTAAACTATGCTATCTATAATTACCAATAGCACAACTGGCTCTATAGTAAGAATGAGAAGAATGCATGGGATGGGAATGAGGAGTATGGCATTGGCCTCATGGATCAAGAGATAGGATTGGAAGAGGAACCACACCATGAGGATGTGAGAGAATGAAAGATGTACTGGTTCCAGTCTATAAATAAGGCATGGCCACTTTGAGGTCAAGGAGATTCCATCTGGATCTCTGCCACAGATACAGATCCTAATCTAGATCCTAAGATCAAATATCATTGGGGACTGATCTAGATCTCATCTGAGATCTGCCACATCACATGACTAATACCTTTGTACAAGAGAATACTCTGAATATCAGGACTTAGTTTTAGCCTAGGGTTTTCTTATAAGGCATCTTGTTCACATGATCACATGCTCCTGGTCACATGACTATGCAACCATTCACATCATGTGCTGTGAACTGTTATGTTTGCTAATTATATAACATGATGATTCCCACAGAAACTTCTCTTTTTTTTGATCCCTGTGCCACATGTATGGAAATCTTTCCATCAGGAACTTGGTCCATGTACACTACTGTAGTGTATATAAACTGTAGCATAATGGATCTTAGCTCTTTAGCTTTGAGCACTTGTAATTCAGGTGTTAACTTGTCACTCTCCTTTTTCCCTCTCTTCTGAGCATTTGGCACTGCTATCTTACAGTGCATAACATCATGTTCCTTACACTAATTTTGCCTTACTTAGCCTTATTTCACCTTGTTCCTCTTAGAATGCTATTGGAACCTCTTAGCCCCCTTGCAACTTTTGTTGACAAGCATTCCTTTATCCTTAACTAGCCCCAGCATTCTAGTCTCATTCCCAACCTTTACTGTGGAATCACAGTGCCATCCCACATTTGTACTATCTCTCTAGTCCTTAGGCTAACTAGCATCAAGCCTACCCTTTAGCCCTAGCTCATAAGGTCTACATTAGTTCCTACCTAGGCCTAGCATAACAAAAGAAGTAGCATATCTACTTGTGGCTACCATTGCTGTAGTTCTACCACACAAGACCTTATTGTTTCTCAACATCCTCTGGAGAAAGCCTAGAACTCAACCTGTAGAGGATCCTCTAGAATCTTCTGAACCAAAGGATACCCTTAGCCATTACCCTAGTACCCCAGAAAAAGATCTTCAAGATCTTATCCTTCCTTTTACCAAAGATCAAGAACAAGATTATGCCCTAGCATATGAGTTCTCTTCTTTTCTTTAGATTCCTTGCATAGTCATACCCCCCTCTTCTACCTTCATCAGACAATGACCTCTTTTTCACATTTTCCCCACCACCTTCAATCCCACCCCTACCATATCCAATATCCCACCCTCTAGCAAACTCACCAAGCTCCATCTTGGCATCTCTGAACACTTCAATGGTAACCACTCCAAAGCAGAAGCTTGATTCAACTCCATCCAGTTTTATCTCTTTATCAATGCCATGCCCTATAACTTTGACAAGAAGAAAATTATCTTTATTTTGTCCTATATGACTAAGGGCTCTGCCTTCTCCTGGGTAACCACATACCAGAAAAAGAGTATTGCCAGTATGATAGTCTTTATGGGGACTTTTACACCTTCATCAAGGTGTTCAATGCCACATTTAAAAAGCAGGACATCATCATTACTACCATTCACTGGCTAGCCAATACCCAAATACACCAAAACAAGAAAGGCAAGTGGGCCCCCTCTCTTACTAAATATACCACTGAGTTCTAGAACCACATGATACTTGCCAATATTAAGGATGACAACATTCTTATCACCTACTATGAAGCTGAAATTCCCCTCTGACTATCCTGTCAGATTCAGAATTTTGACAAAGTCCCCACCCATATTAAGGACTGGTACAAGAAAACAGTCCACTTTCAGGGAACCTCAGACTGTGCCAAGCTCACAGAACTCCATTGAAAGAATCCCAAAGCTTATGCCTGAACCCCTAGCACCTTCACTGCCCCTCAGGTAGAAAAAGACCCAAATACCATGGATATCAACTTCATCAAAGTTAGCAAACTTATTCCCCAAGAATAAGAATAATGCTTTAAGCTTATTTTCTGCCTCAAATGTAGGAAGCCTGGATATAATGCCACTTCCTGTCCCAACTTCTCTTCTGCCCCCAACTCAAGAACCACCACTCCCACCAAGAAATCAGTCAAGAAAGTTGCTGCTAAAGAAGAATCAAAGATCAAAGAGGTTAGCAAAGATAAAGCTGAGGTAAAAAGAGTTAAAGTATTAGATTTTTGAATCAGAGTACCTCTCCTATGCAAGATGCTTCCTCTCTCTCATGTGCACCTATACTAATATCCTTATCTGGAAAATCAATGAGAATCAATATACAAGTATCCCCCTCTGCAAATCCAAGCCTAGTTGTAAACACCTCTACCTTTGTCAATAGTAGAGCACAAATCAACTATATTAACTGGGAGTTTATCTCCCACCACAAGTTCCCCACCACCTGTCTCCCCACCCCTCTCAACATTCACAATGTTGACTCCTCCCTAAACAAGAAGGGTTGCATTACCCATAGTTGCACCATACTTCTTTGAATAGAAGAAGTAACCCACTTAGTTTCCTGCCACATCATGGCATGTGGCAGGAAAACCCTTATTTTAGAACTCCCATGGCTTCAGGCCACAAACCCCACCATTGATTGGATGGCAAACTTACTCACCATTCTATTTTCCTCTGACCAATCCAGAAAACTTTACCATTTCCAAGCAGCCCAGCTCTCCCTCTGACAACACAATGTCCAGGAAATCATCCTCCCTGATAATAAATATGACATCCATTACCTTGACCTCAAGTTGTCAAACCAACAAATTGATAATGACCTTTACAAATGATACTTCTCTTGTGTGATCAATGCATGCTATGTTTCTTTTCTCAGCAACAGTAGCCAAGCTCACCATTTCTACCAAGCTAGTCATTGAGGCCAAAAAGACTAAAACCAAGACCATCCTATCTTCCAAATATGAACAGTTTGCTGCTGTCGTCTCTGATATCCCTAAGACACTAGACAAATTTGCCCCATCTAGACCCTATGATCATGAGATTAACCTCAAAAATACCTTTATCCCTAAAATTGAAAAGATCTACCTCTTGTTTTCCCCAGAATGCCAAGCAATTGAGAACTTCCTCAAAGAAAATCTTTGCATGGGCAAATTTTACCCCTTCAACTTCCTTCAAGCATCCTTATTCTTCTTTATTAAGAAGAAGGATGGCAAACTTTGCCCCTGCCAAGACTACAGGTACCTTAATGAACATATTATTTGAGATGCCTATCTCCTTCCTCTTATCTTTGACCTTAATGACAAACTCTGAGAAGTCACAGTCTTTACCATGTTCAATTTTCAATGGGAATACAACAATGTCTGCATCAAAAATAAACATCAATGGAAAGTGACCTTTATTACTCATAAAGGCCTCTTTAAGCCAATAGTGATGTTTTTTGGGCTGAACAACTTACCCACTACCTTTCAGTGCTTCATGAATGACTTATTTCATGATATGATTGCAAAAGAATGGCTGGTTATCTATATGGATGACCTTATCTCCTCCCCTGATGCTAATATCCATAGAACATGCACTACCATGTTCTACAATGGATGGCCAACCTCAATCTCCATCTTAAATTGGAGAAATGCACCTTTTCCTCCTCAAAGGTTAAATACCTGGACATGGTGGTTTGACCTGGTGAACTCACCATGGACCCCATTAAACTCAATAGCACTGCCAAATGGCCAATACCCCAGAAAGTCAAGGATATTCATTCCTTTCTTGGCTTTGCTAAATTCTATAGATAATTCATCCCTAATTACTTCTCCATTGCCTGCTTCCTCCTTAACCTCACCAAGAAGTCTGCCCCCTGGTCCTGGACTCACAACTGCCAAAAGTCCTTTGACTCCCTCAAAACCCTCTTTCTCTTCCAATCTGTTCTTTAGCTCCCTAACTTATTCTACCCTTTTGCCATTGCCACTAATGCCTTTTCCTATGTGTCTGGAGATATCCTTTTACAAACAGATCTAAATGGGGATTGGCATTCCTATTTCTATCTCTCCCAAATCTTCTCTGCTGCTAAGCAAAACTATGACATCTACAATCATGAACTCCTTGCAATTATCCATGCCCTCAAAGCCTGGTGACAATATCTCTAGGGCTCTCCCCACACTGTACAGGTTTTTATTGACCATAAAAGTCTCACCTACTTCTGTGCCCCCCAGATCCTCAATTGTCAACAAGTCTGCTGGCTTCTTGACCTTGCTGACTTTAATATCCAGCTCCATTACATCACTGGATCTTTCCTTGCTGGCCTAGATGCCCTCTTCCACCAATTAAATCTCTGTTCTACCAACTCCTCTAATAATACCTCAGTTACTACTCTTCTCCAGTACTTGTTCTGTTATGTTATTGATGTGATACTTTCCACCCACATTCACAAGCATGCTGAGACCAACCCACTCTATCTATCTCTTCTTTAAAATTGGAATAAACTTAGGGATGGCCTTTTTTACCCTGAACTCCACAAATGTGTTGTGGACTGGAAATTCTGCAACAACCTTCTTACTTGCCTCAATCAAGTCTATATCCTTATAAATAAGGCCCTTTACCAATCCACCCTTTACTGCTGCCATGACCATTCCCTTGCTAGCCATCTGTTATTTACCACTCTGAGTGCAATCTGAATATTCATGCAGACTGGTAAGTAACAGCAATAACAAAGCAACAAGAGGGCTTTTATGCTAGTGGCCTCAGACTAGGCTTGTGAATCTTGAAGTGGAAAGAAGGAGACAAGGAAAAGCCCAAGTTATCACCAAAGTGCTCAGACTATAAGGAAAGTAAAGATACAAGTAATCAAGACTAGAGAGACTCCAGATCTTACCTACCCTGTATATATATTGCCAGAAGTCATAGCCTCAGTACAGGATGAGTAATCTACCATCTATGAACACCAATAGCAGTTACTGCTCATATCTACTAAATAAAGAAAGGCATGGGGCAATACATAAGGTATAAGGCAGTGGTCTCACAGATCAGAAATGTTAGAAGAGAACTACAACCATAAGAATATAGGAGAATGGAAGGGAAGCTCAGGGACAGCAGAAATGACAAAGACATGGCCATCATAAGGCTGAGGAGATCTATCTAGATCTCTGCCACAGATTAGATCCTAATTATGATTCTTTAAATCAGATGTCACCAGTATCAATCTAAGATCTTATCTGAGATCCAGTCACATCACATGACTATTCCATAAGTAAGGAATACTCTGATATAGTAAATTAAACCTAGCCTAGAGTTTATCTTGTTATGGCAGGCAAGTCCCATGGTCACATAAGGAAACTGTTACGACTCTGGAAACCAGAGGCTACACCTAGATCTGGATGGAGGAGGAGGAACACTAAGAAGAACCCTAGTGGTGGCTCAAATGAGAAGCAACTGAGGATGACTCTGAAAGATGTAAGACAAAGAGGACTTGAATGAGACACGTGCTCGAGCTTCCTAAGAACTAGCCTCTCTTGAAGGGCCTGGTTTCCTGAGAAGAGCTTTCTCTAAAGCCTAAAACTGCCTATAGCTGCAAGTGATAAAGTCTGAGGACTTTAGCACTCTGAGCTGGCCTTTATATACTACTCTAGGAGGCGCACAGACCATGTACATCTGTGTCTACCCTGAAGTGGTACAGTAAGCTAGCCAGTAGCATATAAGGCATACCCGTGTAGGCCATATGGTAAGTGCATGGGGCAGATAGAAGGAATGAGGCAAAGGGCCTCTCGTATGATGTGGGGAAATGGAAGAGAATAGGCATGGACACAATGAGGATGGGAATCTCTGCCACAGATGAGATCCATCTCTAGATCCATCAGATCCGATGAGATAGATGAGATCCATGATCAGAGAGATCAGGGGAAGATCCAGGGAAGATCCCTAGATGTGCCTCATGGTCACTAACCTTAGAGATACTCGTATAGTATAAACCAGATCCTAAGTTAGGGTTTAGCCTGATAAGGGTTGGGATTCCCACGATCACGTGAGAGTGAAAGTGGTCGTTGCATGGTTTGCAACAGAAACCATCAGTATTTGCTAAGTGCATAACACCATTTTGAATATCTCAAAACCCTTAAACTTATCAAACAAGAGTTCTGGTGGCCTGGTATGGCCACCTACATCTGCCACTTTATTAAAGGTTGTGCCACCTGTCAACAAAACAAAGTCAACATCTATCCCTCCACCCCTACTCTCTTTTATCAAATCCACTGCCACCCACCCCTTTTAGATGATCTCTTGCAACCTTATTACTAACCTCCTACTCTCTGATGGCTTCAATTCCCTATTGGTTGTGGTTGACCATGAGCTTATGAAGAGGGTAATTCTCTGCCCCATCAAGAAAACTGCAACTGCAGAGGGTATTTCCATCCTCTTTTTACAAAATATACCTATGATTTGATCTTTATGACAAGATCATCTCAGATAGAGGCCTCCAATTTGCCTCAGCCTTTGCTAAGGAGCTTGATAAACTCCTTAACTATAACCTCTCCCTCTTCACTATGTACCACCCCCAATCTGATGGGGAAACTGAATAAGTCAACCAGAAACTCAAAACCTATCTCTACATCTTCTGCAGAGCTAATCCTTTCAAATGGGCAGAACAAATCTCCCATGCAGAATTCATCCACAATTACCACTCTCACTCCATTACCAACAAATCTCCATTCTATCTCATGTTGGGATATAAACTTCATGCCCTTTCCTTAATGATCTCCAAGACCCTTATGTTCACAATTGCTAATAGATTGAAAAATCTGACAGCTTCTAGAAATGAGGCCCTTGCAGCCCACAACCTCACCTGCCAAATTATGGCATCTTGCATTCACTTCAAGTTTACCTCTTTTTCCAAAGAGTTTAAAATCTGGCTTAAAACCAAATACCTCAAATATTCCATAGTTAACCCCAAGTTTGCATCCAAATATAAAGGTTCTTTCACCATCATAAAGATACTATCCTCTATTATATATCACCTCCATCTCCCTGCTTCCTGAAAGATTCACCTAGTCTTTCATGCTTTGTTGCTATTGTTCTATCATGAAAATAATGCCTATAGGAAGAACTTTCTAGCTTCACCTTCAGACCTTGTAGATGGTCAAGAAGAATATAAAGTCAAGTGGATATTAAAACATCATGGCTTAACTTCCTCTTGTTTCTTTCTAATCCAATGGAAGGGCTACTTTGCCAAAGAAGACTTGTGGGAACCTGAGTCCAATCTCTGCAATGCCTCTGAACTTGTCAAGGCATATAAATGCCATCACTTCCTCATTTCCCCATCCTTAGCCCCCCCATATGTTATGGTACCAACCTAATGCAATGGTTAGCACATAACCATGAGAGCTGTAGAGCATGTAATGCAACTGGTTGTAAATAGGAGCATGTGATCATGTGAACAAGTAGCCTTATAAGGTTAGCCCTAGGCTAAGGCTAAGTCCTTATATTAGAGTATTCTCTTGATACCAGGTATTAGTCACATGATGTGGCAGATCTCAGATGAGATCCAGATCTCCAGATGACATCTGATCTGTGGCAAAGATCCAGATTGGATCTCCTCAGCCTTATGGTGGCCATGCTCATTTCATAGATTGGTACCAGTGTCTTCCATTCCACCCATATTCTCATGGTGTGGCTTCTCTTTCATTCCCTTCTCTAGATCCATGAGGCCACTGCCTTACTCCTTATTGCTGCCCCATGCATTCCATATCATATATCTATAATGAGATAGGAGCTACTTTAGCTATTGGTGCCCATAGATAGCATACTTTAGGGTAGACCTCCTGTACATGGTCTGTGCATATTGCCAGACAATATATAAGGCAGGGGGTACAAGCTGGGGAAATCCAGTCTTGCTCTCTTAACCTCTAGACTAGATCTACAGCATTGATCTAAGGTTTTGATCCAAGAAGGATCCCACCTCTGCTCTTATTTGCTGTCTGGCTTCTTGGTTTATACAAGGGCCCAGGAACTCACTACTTTCTCTATTTGCCTAGTTAGGGGCTACTAGCACAAAAGCCCTATCAGTTATCTAGGACAGTTTAGAAGCATCCACCAAGGTCAACTCAAGTATCAAGACAGGACAGGTAGTTACCCATTTCATCATACTCTTACAAATCCCCTCAGAAACTGCACTCCAAGAAATCTAAGCCATAGCCATGTTCTATAACTTTACCTACTACTCCTGCTTCACCCCAGACTTTGCCACTGACCCTGCCCCTGCCTCTGCCCCTATCACTACATTCTCCAATAAAACTACCTACCAGTTCTTCTCCATCCATGCCCATATTAACTTAGACCATATTATTGAATTTTCTGCTAATCCCTTCCCCATTTCTTCTCTTCAAGCCTCTCTTATTGAATCTCTCCATCCTAGTGACCTTGCAATTTCCTCCCCACCTAGTACCTCAGACCTCAAACCCACCACCATTACCAACACCCAGTCAAGCCCTCTTTCTGTCCCCTCTTCCATTCTATGTTGCCTATCCCACCCCTTATCACTAATTCCTTCACCATTACCCTTGCTGAATCACTAGCCATTATTACCATAGATTTATCCATCACTGCCCATATCCTTTACTCTGGAGACTATTCTCCAAAGTACTCTACCCTGGCATGACTTTTTATCTTCAACTCATGCCTCTCATTATCTATTGGGTCCCACCTCAATACAAACTCCCCCCTGTTATGCACCATGATATCACAGTGCCAAATGCTCAGAAAAAGGGAAAAGATTTATAAGGAGCAGCCTAGAGTTAACATGAGTAAAGTACAAGTGCTCAAAGCTGGAAAGCTAAGAGTTGCTTTGCTACAGTTTATATAGGCTATAAGGGTGCACACAGACCAAGTCCCTGATGGGAATTCTTCCATACATGTGGCATAGTGATCAAAAGGAAGAAAAGCCACTGTGGGATCCATCAAGGATTCTTGCTTCTGAAATGGAAAAGAACTAATGGAAATAAAAAGAAGTGTCAGGGTTCAAGGCATGAGGCTAACCCTAAGCCCTAGGTTTGATGACCTATTACATGCCCTGATAAGATAAATGATTAGATAACCACATGATGAAAATAAAATAAAGTCATGTAATTAAAAAGAAAAAAGTGCATCATAACACTATCCCCTTTTTAGCTCTCAGATTCCAGACAAGAGTACTACAGAGGTGCTTCTTGAGTCAAATTATGATAAGGTCAAAAGGCACAAGTGAAGTTCACTGGATAAATAGAGAAAAGACAACAGGGGGCAGAAAAATGTAGCTTGTGAAAATCCCATACCAGTTCTGGAGCATTGGCTACATTAGAAGCTGATTGCCATGTCTAGTTTTGAAATGAATAGCCCTTCCAATGGACAAGATACTCCAATTTGCTTTTGCACAAGCATAAGTCCACAATTTCTTTAACCTTGTACTTAAAATGTCCTTCCTCTGTAATCACAATAGTATCAGGAGTGATCACTTCCTACTCTGGTAATGGGGAATGGAATTTCTTAATCCATCTAATATTGATGGTAGGATGAAATTTCATCTTATTGGGCAGCTGTTATTTGACAGCATTGGATAAAACATCAAGGATTTTGAAAGGTCCCATCCATTATTGGGTGAGCTTTTTGGAAGGGTAGGAAAGAGAGAGATTCCAAGTAAATAGCATTACCATTTCACTGATCTAATAGATGGCATATGCTGGTTTAATATTGTGCACAGTCATGACTTCCCAAGCTTTCTCAAGAGACTTAGTAACCTCCAAAAATAATTTGTGTAATTGGGCAGTGAAAGGGGAGGAATGAAAGGGCCCTTCAAAATCCATATGAGGAGTAAATCATTTGGTAATGGAAAAAGGACTTGTTTTGGTAACAGAAGAAAAAGAATTGTTATGATGGAATACTGCCAGTTTGACCCAATCAATCCAATTTGTCTGCTTCTTAGAAATGAAGATTCAAAGGTACTTTTCTAACTCTTGATTAATATGCTTGGTTTGTCCATCAGTTCAGAGATAATAAGCCATGGAAGTTTAGGGAAAATGTAAAGAGCCTTGTGAAGCTCATGAGTGAATTTGGAAATAAACTGCAGTCCTTTGTCCAAAACCAAAGAGCAGAGAAGGCCATGTCATGACCAAACATGATCTTGAAACAATTCTGCTAGATCTAAAGAGAAAAGAGAGGATACACAAGGAATAAAAACTACCTTCTTCAAAAATCTGTCCACTATGACTAAAATCCCATTCTTTCCTTGCACCAGTGGCAATCCTGTTATTAAATCCACTAAAAGATCCATTCATGAACTGGTTGTGACTGGAAGAGGAAGAATTTGAGACATTTGTTCTGATCCTGTGGCCATTGCACAGATAGGGCAGTGTTGAATATATGTGGCAATGTTCTCTTTTAGAGACGGCCAAAAATAATAATGAGTGAGAAGTTAAAGGTGTGATTTTGACCAGAATGATCACCCAACACAGAAAAATATGTTAAGTGTAGTAGTTTCAAATGTAAAGGTTTAGGGATAGAGATTTGATTTTGTAAATTCTTAAAGACCATATGATCTTTGTCATAACACCAAGAAGACAGAAGAGAATGAGAACAAGAATGAGAAACAACTTTAGTGAAAAAGGAAGAAAAAATGTCAATAGAGCAGACAAAAAGGGAAGGGGGAAGCAGCATGATATCTTTATTGAGATTATCCAGAGGAGCATAATTCAGGTGACATGAAAGGGCATTAGCTTACCCATTAGATGATTCAGGCTTGTAAACCAAAACATAATTGAAATCAGAAAAAAAGCCTGCCATCGCACTTGATGAGAAAATAAATCTTGCAGCTTTCACCAGTATTCTAAATTCTTGTGGTCCATTCAAATCTCAAATGTAGGATAACCAATGATATAGTGATGCATGCCTTGAGAGTGTGAATGACCACTAACAGTTCCTTATCATAGAAGAATAATTTAGTTCCACTGGGAGAAAAGCCTTTGATATGTACATGGCAGGGTGCCATAAACCATCAGTTAGCTGAAAAGAAAGAACAGCACTCATTGCTGCTTGAAATGCACTGGTTTCAATGTGAAGTGGACACAAAGAATCTGGGTAGATCAAAAGGGGGTCAGAGGAAAGGATAGTCTTGAGTGTGTCAAATGCATGGGTACATTCATTAGTCCAGTTGAAAGGCAAATTTTTGTGAGTAAGTACATGCAAAGGACATGCAATGGATGCAAGGTTTGGTACAAAGCAACAATAATAGTTGGCTAGCCCCAAGAATGATTGGACTTGTTTGACTGTTCAAGGCACAGGCCAATTAGTGATTGCTTTCATCTTGTTGAGTTGCATGCATACACCCTTTTTAGACATAACCATGCCCAGATAATCAACCTCTTCTTTAGTGAAATGACATTTAGATGGCTTGAGGAAAAGATCATGGTTCTGAAGATGCTAAAGGACTTCTTGAACAACTATAAAATGGTCAGTATGGGACTTGTTTTTGGTGAAAATAATGATATCATTGATATAAATGAGCACTTTAGCCCACATATTGACAAAGATGTCATTGACCATTGCTTGAAAAGTACCAGGGGAATTGCACATTCCAAAATACATCACCAATGGTTCATAAGCTCCCAATGGCATAGTAAATGCTCCCTTTTATTTATCACCCTCCTTGATATATATGTTGTTGTACCCCCAGCATAAATCTAGAGTAGTGAAAAGATCTGCTCCTTGTAAACAGTCAATAAGAGTGGAGATTAATGGCAAAGGATAACTGTTCTTTATGGTTGCCTCATTGAGGTACCTGTAATTGATTACCATCCATTTTCCTCCATCTTTCTTTCTGATAAAAAAGACTGGGGATGTTTAAGGGGATTTGAAGGGACAAATATATCCCTTGGCAGATTCTTTTTCAATAAACTTGTGAATCCCCTTTAATTCTTCCTCTGTAAGAGGAATAATGCATCCTTTATTTGGCATGAAATCTTCCTTTAAATCAACCACATGATCCCATGGTTTTCTTGTTAACATTTGCTCTGATTGCTTCTGGGAAAAAATGGTAAGAAACTTCCATATCTCTTTGGGGAGTTTCTTGCACAAGTCATTATCTTCTGTGGTATTAATGTTTTGAACATAACATTTGTCTAAGCATATAGGGAAAATGATAGTCTTCTCAACCCAATCTATGTCAGGGTTATGCCTTTTGAACCAATCATATCTGATAAGCATGTTCAGTAATTCTAGATGGGAAACCATGGCATGAATCCTTTCTTGGTGCCAGACACCATTCTTGTTTTTGATTGCAATATAAAGCACTACATAGTTAATAATGCATTCAATCATACCTTGAGTTCCATCAGCATTAAAAACCATAAGGAACTGATTCAGGGGTTTCTCATAGAGTTCATGTTTTCACATGTACTTTTGATCTACAAATGTTAGTAAGGCCCCTGAATCTAATATTGTGTCAGTGAAACCACAAGCTTGCACTCATATGCCTTTAATTCCTCTGACTTCTCCTATTACCTTTACTCCTAGTCAGAGTTTATCTCATTCCTTGTGTTGAAATACTTGATCTAGGGATTTTCACTCTAATTCAAAGTCTGTGTGTATAAGTATTTGTTA